>JAVJAQ010001095.1:44630-96103 GCA_032362365.1 Zygogramma bicolorata | reverse complement strand
TTGCTGAGGATTTTGACACCAAGTTCACATAATTTTATGATACTATCTTTTTCACTTTAATAACTCTTTTTCTTTCAAAGATATAAACAAGCGAAATAAACAAAAATGGTTCACCAATGACCTCTAACAGTTCCATTGAAAGTCTCTCAGAACTAAGCAAGCTGAGCAAGAGTACTGAGAATTCCATTATTAAAAACAAATATATATATATATATATATATATATATATATATAATTTTAGCACCCATAGGTGTACCAAATGTTTGTTTATAAATATTCTTATCAAAAGAGAAATATTTATTGTTAAAAAGAAAGGTTAATAAATTTATGAAATCATTTTCGTGAATGTTGCATGAATTAGAGTTCCACAACAATTTCATCAATTGAAAGGAATTTTTCGAGGAGAATGTTCTTAGAGATGGCATTTACTTCCAAATCTTCAAATTGTTCAAATAAAAGAACCGATCTCAATCATTTGAGTGAAATTTATTCATATTCATTATTGATTGATGGAAATTCGAGGGTTCTCGAAGGCAATTCAAGTGACGTTACTTAATAAAAATATTGAATATATATATATATATATATATATATATATATATATATATATATATATATTTCCACAAAACTAAATTCATTTTCCCATCTCTTCTTTTGCAGCACTTGTAATTGTATTGAGGTCTCAGCGGCTTAGGCCAAATTGTGTCTCAACAAGAATTTTTCAATGACATTTGACATTTTCGACAAATGATGTATGGCGCCTTTATAACCATAAAATTTTCATGCCCTTTTATCTTTCCAACATAGTGTTCGTCACTACACCTTTTCATCAAAAAGGAAGAAAATAGTTTTTAACGTGTTTAAGTGTTGTACTGATACGTATCCATGCTTTAAAAAAAATTACTATGTGTCATCTGACTTTTCTAACCATCTCATTTAGCGAACATCCTCACTAACAATATAGGTAAGGATAATTTTGTTTCGCTTTTGCTGCTGTCCCAAATATGATTCCCAAATTTTGTTCTTAACTTGTCAGCGAAGACTTCTTCATCATATATATATATATATATATATATATATATATATATATATATATATATATATATATATATATATTTTTGAATGTATGAACTTTTAATGAAATTTCAACAGTAAATGTATTTTATTATTTATTTTATTGTTTTGTGTCAACTAATTAGGCAGCACATCAATGTGGGACTTTTCCCTCTTTTTTATTATTGACAAGTCCAGTAATTGTATGTATCAGTTATTTGCAATTGAGTGATGAATAAATGATTATTATAATGATTGTGTACGCAAGGCGAATTTTCATCAGATACCTTGAAACGTTGATTGCAAAAATCATCCAATATCTAATTTTCCAAACTAGTTTTTTCCACAATTTACCAGCCACCTTCACCAAAAATAATGATCGAGGTGTAATTCGCTACTCTTGGAATGTGTTAGTTGTTTCGATTTTTGGATCTACGGATCTCTTATTTCATCTATAAATATCTGTACAGCTAGTTGCTCCTTGAAATCTTCAGATGCTTCTGGGTGAGCTAGGTAAATCAGGCTTGAAAGTCCTGAAGAATCCCACCTGATTTTTGTGTGCTTGTTTTCATTTGTGTAACAGCTATTTTCGATGTTGGTGGCCATACCACAACTCTACTGTTCGATGGATATCGTGTGCAACATACCCAAAGCGAGACCCAAATGTGACCCTCTCAATACTCTCAAAGCTAATATAAGTGCCGTAGCTTTTTCTTTTTCGACCCATCCATTGGTCTGGCTGTGCAACAAAAGTCGGTGGTTTCACGGAAATTCCCGATGTGGCAACCCTATCTCAGCGATATTGGTTTCTGAAAAGAGCCATCTGATTTTCAACGTTTTTTCTAGTCCTTCCATCTCCTCTTACATTGTAAAAACTTCTCTTTTAACGTCTTTCTTCAGTTCTACTTTCAGTCCTTTCATTTTCACTTCAGTTTTATATAATAATATTTCTAAAAAAATTCCAAAAGTTCTGCAAAACTTGGAAAAAGAACCAAAATCTATTTGTTGGAATGTACTTCAATTTCCAACCCCTTGCGTCAAACGGAAAATATATTTCTGCAAAAAATTGTTCGTTTTGATTGAAACAAGTGTCCAAATTTTTACAAAAGTTTTAGATAAAAGTTGAAAATGGAGAAGTCGAACGTTTTCGTTAATTTGCAACCACGTCCGTAAGACGGTAGTAAGGGTGAAAACAAAAGAAAGACAATTTTGTATTTGTACTCTTTCAAAAAAAGCAAAAGTTCTGCAAACTACTGAAGTGTTGAAAACTAGTAGTTAATAAAGGAAAACTAGTAGTAAATAAAGTATACCACACACAACTAAACAAGATCAAACACCGGTACCGACTAACACAGGAATTCAGATCCAATAAACCAGTACAATATGTAATAGGCATAACCCGAATGATATTCAAGTAATCACCTGGATAACTGTAATGTAAGTCCTTTCCTGGGGTTGTCAAAAATGCAATTAGTATTTCTTGAATAATTAAGGTTTCGTTTTGAGTTCGAGGTTGCAAAGTTTCATATCCATTGCAACCACGTATAAAAACTTATCTCAATACTTGCGTGTACTGGACATGGCGGCGTTGAGGGAACAAGTTTAATAAATACAAATTCCGTTTTTCAGAAATTGTTGCAAATGTAAGTAGCTATACTGAATATTTTTTTCATTCACTTATGAGGAGTAGGCAGATTCAGGCCCCAGCGTCAAATCACGAATCCTTCCCCTTGTGACGAGTGTGACAACACCTGAGAAGTAGGCAGACTGAGACCTCAGCGTGAAGCCACATCAAATTCTTGTCCATCCTTGCATTTGGCCACACAGTGCTGACGAAGAGCGATGACCCAGAAACACGTTGATATATATATATATATATATATATATATATATATATATATATATATATATATATATATATATATATATATATATTATATATATATATATTAGTTTTTATTGGGCTTGGCACTAGAATAGAAGAAGCAACCCTAGGCACGTGTTTCTGGGTCATCGCTCTTCGTCAGCACTGTGTGGCCAAATGCAAGGATAGACAAGAATTTGATGTGGCTTCACGCTGAGGTCTCAGTCTGTCTACTTCTCAGGTGTTGTCACACTCGTCACAAGGGGAAGGATTCGTGATTTGACGCTGGGGCCTGAATCTGCCTACTCCTCATAAGTGAATGAAAAAAATATTCAGTATAGCTACTTACATTTGCAACAATTTCTGAAAAACGGAATTTGTATTTATTAAACTTGTTCCCTCAACGCCGCCATGTCCAGTACACGCAAGTATTGAGATAAGTTTTTATACGTGGTTGCAATGGATATGAAACTTTGCAACCTCGAACTCAAAACGAAACCTTGATTATTCAAGAAATACTAATTGCATTTTTGACAACCCCAGGAAAGGACTTACATTACAGTTATCCAGGTGATTACTTGAATATCATTCGGGTTATGCCTATTACATATTGTACTGGTTTATTGGATCTGAATTCCTGTGTTAGTCGGTACCGGTGTTTGATCTTGTTTAGTTGTGTGTGGTATACTTTATTTACTACTAGTTTTCCTTTATTAACTACTAGTTTTCAACACTTCAGTAGTTTGCAGAACTTTTGCTTTTTTTGAAAGAGTACACATACAAAATTGTCTTTCTTTTGTTTTCACCCTTACTACCGTCTTACGGACGTGGTTGCAAATTAACGAAAACGTTCGACTTCTCCATTTTTAACTTTTATCTAAAACTTTTGTAAAAATTTGGACACTTGTTTCAATCAAAACGAACAATTTTTTGCAGAAATATATTTTCCGTTTGACGCAAGGGGTTGGAAATTGAAGTACATTCCAACAAATAGATTTTGGTTCTTTTTCCAAGTTTTGCAGAACTTTTGGAATTTTTTTAGAAATATTATTATATAAAACTGAAGTGAAAATGAAAGGACTGAAAGTAGAACTGAAGAAAGACGTTAAAAGAGAAGTTTTTACAATGTAAGAGGAGATGGAAGGACTAGAAAAAACGTTGAAAATCAGATGGCTCTTTTCAGAAACCAATATCGCTGAGATAGGGTTGCCACATCGGGAATTTCCGTGAAACCACCGACTTTTGTTGCACAGCCAGACCAATGGATGGGTCGAAAAAGAAAAAGCTACGGCACTTATATTAGCTTTGAGAGTATTGAGAGGGTCACATTTGGGTCTCGCTTTGGGTATGTTGCACACGATATCCATCGAACAGTAGAGTTGTGGTATGTATATATATATATATATATATATATATATATATATATATATATATATATATATATATATATATATATATATGCAAAAAGGTTTATACGCCTCCAATTTGTACATTCTAACATCGAACACGCCTCCGAAATCGGAGGCGACTTCGAAAAACCGGAGGCCAATTCGTATCCATGTGTATTTCCTATTCAATCCCATTTTCTCGTCATCAGAAGCCATTTGACAAATTTTTTGGTGGAGGCAATTTCGTTAGGTATATACCTACAGTTATACGATCGAGTGCAGCGTATCTTTCCCAGGCGGCGCCACCGTTTTATATTCATATACAACAAAAGTGATTCATCAGCGGAATTGGGCTCCATAAGTTCTCACTACTAACAAGTCACCGAAATTTGGCAACCTTGTACGGAGGTGGATCAGTACGGTCACTACATATCTGTGTATAATATCAACATCTGATGATTTAGTACTCTTTCACGAATCACGAATACGACTCCAAAATATAGTTATTTGTATATAAGTGGTGGTGGATTGGTACGGTGACTTCATAAGTGTATCTGCTGATTCCCTACTTCTGCATGAAATAATTATGAGATTTTGAACTACAGCTTCGAATGTCGACGTTGAGGTTACTTCACATTATTCTCTTCCATAATTCTGTCGTTTTGATACCGAAAAGTTACCGGATATACGTTTCATCTCTAATTGAATAATGCTAATCTATATGGAGAGTTGAACTTTTATGAGATATAATTCTTTTCCTGAATGACACTGGCTCTTTACATTTCTACAAAGAATTATGTACTTACCTATTCAGGTCAGTTTGAATATCGGGAGCAATTCGATCTTATGATATTTTCTTGTTCTTTACGGATTAAAAGTCATATAAAGTCAAATATAAAATAACCTGCTACAAATAGATGATCAAACTTTCATTGCTGAATACGTCCTCTTGGAATTCAGAAAAGGACATGATCTTTTCAATTATCTCATAAATGACTATTCTGTGAAATGATAAATAATAATTACAACTATTAAAGAATACTACGGGTTTCACTCGCATTACGCTAACTCAGTCAATATTTTAAAGACATTCGAAACGGATCACGAATTATCAAATACCAAACTGACAGCATACACCACAACAATTGCATCCTGCTAATCTGATTATCTTCTTCACGGAAATATTGTTCATCCGAGTTTCGACTACAATTTTTTTTCAGCTTGATATACAGAGTGACCCATTTTAAAGCGAACCACCTCTTTAAAACTGTTATTTATTATCCAATTCAGAATTTTTTTTTTCTAGTGGGATGCCATAAATTCGAAATGAAAAAAAAATCGCAGCCTACTTAGAATTTTTTTCAAGGTCAAAAATCCAAAAAACATACTTGCGATTTTTTCGATGAAAGGACCCCGCACTAATCTTATGGAAAACCGGTTTCGGTGAAAATCGCTGAAATTTCAATATGATGTCGCCCATGCCATCCTGAATAAAAGTTATCATTGCGCCAACTCTCTGAATGCCCGCGTTTGGATTCTACAGGGGGTCAAAGTTCGATATTTTGACGATTTTTCAAAAAATCCGGAATTTCATTTTCATTGTATCGATCTGAATTTTTATAATGGAATAGTCCACAATATGTGCATCAAAAAGTTCAAATGACAAAAGTTTCTAGAATCAAAACTGGCGGGTATACAGAGGGTTGAACTTTGTTTTTGGTAATTTTTATCGAACTTTTTTTGAGAAAATATTCGTTTTCCTGCAGATCCATGTGCAATTGATGTTACTTACAGTACATAAGAGGGCGATCATATTTTGCATTTGAACTAACCATCCAACTTTAAATATTTGAAAGGTACGGGGCGATCAAAAATATATTTTCAATTTCGGAAAAATGTATCCCTTTGTATAGTCAGCTTTCACCAATATATTCAGCTGATTTTTTGAAACTATGTAGCTAACATACATACAAATGTGTCAACGTCTGTGCTCATTAATCTGAATCCAAATAAAGTTGCGGCGATGGTCCAAAAAATATGGAGAAGGGATGTTTCGGAATAATTTAGAAATGATTTCTAAAATCGTCCGTGAATTTCTTTTATTTTCTGATATAATGTAGATGAGTTATTATTGATCAAAAAGTTCTACAGTGCCTACCACGCGAATGCCACGGTTTGAATTATACAGGGTTTTGAAGTATAGTATTTCCTTGATTTCTGGAATAATCAATAATTTCTTTGTAACGGAAAATAATATTGTTTACTAGACAAACTTCGAAACATTTCAATGACCAAATTATCTGAAATGAGAATTTATGAATATACAAAGGTTGGTCCAAAAAAAATTTTTTTTTTCAAAAATATAAGTATCCGTTTACTATTCATATTTTTTATATATTCAGAAACTCTATTAGGACCAGGACCACCTTGTCTCCACCCGATGTTTTAGGATAATCCATTATGAAAACAATATATTCTCGAGAAAGATCGTGTGCGGAAGAACAAGTAGAGAGAAATGAGATGATTTGGTTTATATTCAGGTCTTCGCAACTGCCATTGTCTTCAAAAAATTGTGACCGCAACTGACAGATATATGAAATATGAATTAAAGTAAGTACATAACATGAATTCAGCACGATTCCAAGCATATGGGCTGATTCAGAGAAAACAGAAATGATGATAGTACTACAACAGCTACTGAACTGAGTCGAATCAATTCAGCAAGTACATTTTTTCCATGAAGACAGCCTTTCGGACGATTCATATTTCGTTTTCCGAAACGAGTTATACCGGTTTCGGGGTTTTGCCCCTCATCAGTGTAGGGTAGGTCTTATATAGATATCACTGAATAGGGCATGCGACATTCTGAAATAATTGGAAAAATCTTCCATTACAATGATTGAATCTGCAGTTAATTCAATTGCAATGAAGAATGAGGATGCAAGTGATTTCTATCGCAATAAAGAATTAGACTTCAGACGAAATGTCATGCATCCAAATTGACCACCTACATACCGGTCTTGGGTTTTTTGAGATGTTATTCAAATAAATTGTGAGGAGTTTATTCACCGGCATGACTGTCATCGTTTCACTACCCAACTATTTCAAGCGCACCATCAGGAACCATTTGTTGTGGTCTATTTGCCGCGTCCATTACTGAGTTTAGTAGGGAACTTGAGGGGTATCGACTGTTGGGGTCATGTCGAGCATGACCAAGATACCATAGAACACTGGCAACATGCGCACATGTTCCTAAAGTTCTAGCGCCGGTTTTACAAGTACAAAAATATCCTAATATGGGCTTGTTTGGTTCATCAGGTTCTTCTCCATCATTATATTTGATCCACAGTTGATATTTTGTGGCATTTCTGAACCTCGAAAAAACCCTGACTCTCATGAATCCAGGTTCCTCTTCGAAAATATCGACCTGAAACTCTTCATTTTCTTCCCTTTGCAATTTATCCTGTATATACGAAGGTGAAAGTTTAACTTGGTATATACCTACGGTCAAATCTCTTAGATATTCTATCGTAAGGCGAGGAAAGTTTGGAATCAGGTTTCCATTCATACGGACCCATTGACCATTTCTCAGATGAAGATTGTCCACTTCCACTCGAGCCTGGACGACATTTACCTCCTGTGATTTTCGTAACAATTCTTGTGCCAGCTGAGCATTGGCACCTCTCATTGAGACTGGGGGGTGGAAGCTGTTGATGAGTGCACCAGCGATTTGATATAGATCGCTAAGATTGTGTACGTGTGGCATTTCGATCGTTTTATCAAAAAACTTAAACATGCTTTTGAAATGTCCATTTCTTGCTTCAACTATCCATCTAGTTTTCGTCACTAATCGAGATTTATTTGCTTCCTCGGTGGAAAGCTGTTGTTGCCCTCGTGGAACAATCGCGGGCATTTCATATTGTATGCCAAGATTATTCAGTAAGGGTATGGCATCTCGATAACCCCGATCCACAACAAAAATGTCACCTTCATTAAACCATCCCCTCATGTCTTCTAAGTTTCTTTCAAACTGATTCTCCAAAATTCTTGCGTCATTGTTGCGAGCGTCTGAGAAATAAGTTCCTTGAATACTCAGTATATATCCATCCGGGGCCACAATCAAAACTGGTTTCACCAGATGATGTCCCTTGTACCGGCAGAAAGATTGGCGCAATATCCTGAAATTACAACTTTTATTTATGGCGGCGTATGATCCGTCGATGTAAACGATGGCCTTCGGGTTGGCTGGGGTCGAGTTATATAAAATATTGGAAAACTCACTCACATGCCTTCTAATATACACATTCCTATCGATGGCTGCAAAGCCGATATTCGATGGAACGAATCTTTGCATCAAAGACTGTCTTACTTTAGAAATTGCTAAGCTGGTGGCTTGCCTAGAGGGATAATGGAATATTACCTTCAAGAAATCATCCGACAGACCCTGACGCAATTTACAGAGGAATGTCATAAGGTCTTTTTTCGTTATATATCTATAACCATGTTCCTGTGGAACCATATCACAGAACATAAAAAGACTACGAAATTGTTCTTTGGTTATAGGAGATATTGCCTGAAACTCATCCTCACTGAAATTGTTCTCATCTTCATAGCTGGAGTGTTCAATAGCCACAAAACGAAGCCCTTGAAGGAAAATGGATAGTTGCTGTCCCTTTATCAGATAAGGTCTATTTACAAACTGGATTCCTGGTAATAGAAATGGCAAAATGAAACCGTTATCATCGAGATGATGTCTGCACGCCTTTACGTTATCCGGGATGAATATATTTCGATGAACAAAAATATTGGCCCTGCATTTATTGGATAGAGTTTGCTGATCATCGGCGGCATTGCAGATGAAGCATGTATGGCTCGATGTTTGTGTCAAAACATTAAGTCTTATACAAGTTGGATCAATCGTCAAGTCCCTTATTTCATTCATAATAGATCGATTACAGTTTAAAAATATTCTTGTTTCTTCTCCTATGATGAGAGGGGGACCACCTCGTGCATCCCGCCTAGAAATAGCTATTTGACACTTTTCCAAATGTTCTTCTCCATGAAGAAGATGTGACATTCGAGCTGGTCTTGATC
This sequence comes from Zygogramma bicolorata, assembly GCA_032362365.1. Lineage (NCBI taxonomy): Eukaryota > Metazoa > Arthropoda > Insecta > Coleoptera > Chrysomelidae > Zygogramma > Zygogramma bicolorata. The sequence goes on along the minus strand of JAVJAQ010001095.1, from coordinate 86,704 downwards.
GGGTATCGCATACAAAGCAATTTACTTGATTTTGATAGGCCATGATGACCTGGGAATATTCAAATATGAGATACAATTGAATATAATGATTATCTCACCTTATTTAACTTCGAAGAGCAGAAAATAAAAGAAAACAGGTAATTGATGACCAAAACATCAACCGATTCTCTTATTATTAGAAAATACTAACATTTCATCTACGTTCAACACATCAAAATATGTTTGCTATCAAAAACATCCATAACTCTGACAGCAATCGAATGATATTCCAAGGACTGCTCTATTTTGGATATGGAATAATACAGTTACTTGCACAGAAAAGTAGTAGGTACAAGTCTTGGAAACGAAAATGTTGTTATTTTAGTACAGTAAATTGTGTTAATCTGATCTTTTAAAATTGTCTTTGGCTTTTTAAAAACGTTGAAGAGGCACAAAAGAAATATCATTTCCAAATTATTCCGAAACATCCCTTCTCCATATTTTTTGGACCATCGCCGCAACTTTATTTGGATTCAGATTAATGAGCACAGACGTTGACACATTTGTATGTATGTTAGCTACATAGTTTCAAAAAATCAGCTGAATATATTGGTGAAAGCTGACTATACAAAGGGATACATTCTTCCGAAATTGAAAATATATTTTTGATCGCCCCGTACCTTTCAAATATTTAAAGTTGGATGGTTAGTTCAAATGCAAAATATGATCGCCCTTTAATGTACTGTAAGAACATCAATTGCACATGGATCTGCAGGAAAACGAATATTTTCTCAAAAAAAGTTCGATAAAAATTACCAAAAACAAAGTTCAACCCTCTGTATACCCGCCAGTTTTGATTCTAGAAACTTTTGTCATTTGAACTTTTTGATGCACATATTGTGGACTATTCCATTATAAAAATTCAGATCGATACAATGAAAATGAAATTCCGGATTTTTTGAAAAATCGTCAAAATATCGAACTTTGACCCCCTGTAGAATCCAAACGCGGGCATTCAGAGAGTTGGCGCAATGATAACTTTTATTCAGGATGGCATGGGCGACATCATATTGAAATTTCAGCGATTTTCACCGAAACCGGTTTTCCATAAGATTAGTGCGGGGTCCTTTGACGACGTCACTGGATTTGTGATACTTTCGAAAAGGTGTAACCAAAATTTCACGATGAAATAATTTTTTTAACAGAAATACAGCATACGTAAATTCATATCACTTTATCAAAATATTTCGAACAGTCGTGAAATAAATGACAATCTTGTTGAAAATATAATTTGAAATGCCCTTTCAGCTCGATTGTAGTCGAGTTTGTGAAGAGCAATTATTCCAAATGGCGTCAAATTATATCTCTTCGAAACGTAACTCCTTAGTATAGGAAATAGTTATGACCTTCAGCAGTTTTTTGTCAAAGAAATTTAAAAATAATTTCATCGTGAAATGTTGCTCACACCCTTTTGAAAGCATCACAAATCCACAAATCGCTAGTATGTTTCTTGGATTAAGTTGGTCGTGAACATTTTATTTTCATTTTGAAATCATGGCATTCAACTAGAACTATTGATGCTCTATCTAATGAAAAAAAATCTGAATCGGATAATAAAAACAGTTTTGAAGAGGTGGCCCGCATTCAAGCGGGTCACTCTGTATATGTTTTTCCATAATTCACCTCATTTCCAAAACTTTTACGACGCACGATGATTCACTAATGCTGAATCCGAAAAATAGGTACCACGAACGAATTGACCTCCCATTACTATAGTGGCATTGTGGAGGGGATTGCTAGATTTGGCAACATCGCCGGAGCCGTATTCGATACAATTCTATGTATAAATATAAACAAAAGAGGTGAATTCGTAGGATGATGATGGGAGGCGTTTTACATTGAGACATATGAAAAATCTGTATATTTTAAGAAGTGTTAATAGTTACCCCTCTCGTGGTGCCTCGAGAGACGATGATTTTTACTTGATATTGGCATAGAATACACACTTTCAAAGTTAATATTTATACCGGAGGCCTGGTCGCCTGTGTCGTGTATGGTGACCACTGAGATAGCGGTGCATGTATATATATATATATATATATATATATATATATATATATATATATATATTATATATATATATATATCATATATATCAGGCGGGATTCGAACTCACATCTTCTATTCACCAGATCCATGCTCTTACTACTGAGATAACAAAAATACTGCATCGCATACTCGGATTACATTTCCCTCAAATTCTATTTTTAGTTGTTGTTATTCAATCGAGAACCCTCTTGATACCTCTCAATTCTGATTTAGAGAAATTACAAGGGAATTAGAGGCATTACTGGGGTATTAGAGGCATTTTTCGGGAATTTCAGTGGGAATTAGGGGTATTCAATTTGGTCTTTGAAGGAATTAGTGTACAACATTTCTCCTGCGGTTTCCACTTCGGTTTGAATGCACAGGTTGAATAATTTGATGATCTGGTCTAGTTTATCTGGGAGAAAAGAGTAACATACAGCATACGTCTTCAATCAAAGATGAACTCTTGAAACATAGCTAACCACAAAAACCTCGAATTATCAATCATCATTTTTCAAGTCAGTGTGAAACAAAGCTGTTTGAGTTTACTTCAGATTATCGTAGAAATTGTTTCTACAATTAGGTTTGTTTGATGACTACAAGAATTTTCCATTTTTGGAAAGACATGTTTTTGAAATTTCACATAAATGATACATGAAAAATTGGGTGAGTTACCTAAGATAGAAACACGATGACGGGCTGTAGGATAATGACAATTTTCTGGAAAAAATGAACCATAACAAATGGAAAGTTGGCTGTAGTGCAAGATATGGGTGGCTAAGAAGTTTCAGCAATATTTCTGATCTTAGTTTGTGTTTTCACCAGTCTTAAGTCTTAATTTATTGAGGAAACGATATCGAATAGCAGTATCTAATACTTCAATTCCAATAATTGCACCGGAATAATCAACAGAATATCCTAAGAGGTATGCCAACGAACATCAGGCTGAAATTAAATCAGGTACCTAGTCTATCTAGTCTATGACGACAATCAGTCGTAAATGTTCCGTGGTAAATTTAACTTCAAGCTGGTATTTAGCAAAAAAGACATAGACGACGAAACGTTATAATGTCGTATTTTCGGAATGGAACTCCCGGCGGTTACAATTTCAAATTTGCTAAGCTATATCTGGTGCAACAGTGGCGTACCAGTAAATACCTTCCTGGAAATTCCTAAAGGAAGAAGAGATTCTCTAGTTGGAATCAGTTGGAACAAGGTTGGGATGCTTCTGAGTGAGTCTTTGGGAATGTCATATGTGTGAAATTCGAGGTCAAATTTTGCTCTGATCATCTCGAGTGGGAGTGTTCGAATGGGATGAAAGCGGGTGTATAACTTCGTCCTTCAAAAAATATTCGATAACAATAGTAGTTGTATGAGTTGAATTTTCAGTAAAGAAATAACTCTTTCTTTATAATCGAAATTATAACCTATATTTGGTCAGCAGTGTTGAACAGTCAACTTGTTTTACACTACTGAAATAACGAACACTCATTAAGCAGTTCATTAGAACTTCTAGAATTCGAAATTTTACTATTACCTAAATAGACTTAGAACTCAGGACTTGGAAATTCGGTAAATGTAACGCAGTTGAGCGTCAGCATGATTCTTCGAATTGACCTCGATTTGAAATAGACATATGATTGTGAATGTCTAATTCAACAAATGAGTTGTGACACGACCACTGTTCCCAAATGCAGATGGTGTTCATCGTGTTATTTCACCATTACCTACATGGACTCAGACCTCGGGACTTGGAAATTCGGTAACTGTAACACAGTTGAGAGTCAGCATGATTCTTCGAATTGACCTCGATTTGCTACAGATATCTGATGATGAATGTCTTATTCAAAAAATGACTTTTGATAACATCAGATTGAAATCAAATCAGGTACCTAGTCTATGACAACAATCAGTCGTTATAAATCTTCCGTGATAAATTTGACTTCGAGCTGGTATTTAGCAAAAAAGACATAAGACGACTAACCGTTATAACGTAAAATTTTCGGAATAAAACTACCGGCGGGTACAATCTCAAATTTGCTGTGGTATATCTGGTTCAACCAGTAAATACATTCCTGGAAATTCGCAAAAGAAAGAAAAGACTTTCTAGGTGATAAGTACCACCAGTTCGTTTTTAACAATAGAAAACCGAAATTCATTCAAACGAATATGAAGTGAATGGGGCTCTCAGCATTTGATCCGATCAAGGTGGCTTTGGAGGTTCTGACGGTATAAAAGAATGTGGTATCGAATTATTCAAACGAATAGTTTCGATTTGGAAATACAAATTTCCCGAAACCTCCAGATTTTTCAACTTTGAAACCAGAATTTCAAAATATCAACCAATCAATGACTGATGACGTTTAGAATACATTAGTCTGTCTTGTTCAGTTTCGATTGACCCCAAGAAAAATGAATTGGGACTCTTTTTAATGTGTTTCAGTGAAGCATCTCGGAGTTAGGACTTTTCAACTCAACAACATGTCTTAATGGAAAGGAATCGAGATAACTGTAATGAATTTTTTATTTATTTATTCAATTATGCTTTTCACTAAAAACTACTTAAATAAAAACCTTCACGCATCTGGTTTTATCTATATCAATTCTGGTTTGGTTTCTTAATTCTTTGTTATCTGAGATCAAAATAAATGACTTCAAAATTACAATTTCGAGGTTATATTTTATGGAATGAGAAATATTGAATACAACATCAAAGACAATGTCTTCACGTGGAATATAAATGGGAATTATCTCAGGTATATATTTGGAATAAGGGCCTATTATACGGACAATATATCTCCTTGCTTAACAACCAATCAGTCTATTTCAAATTTTGAAATTCAGCCAATAGAATCCGAATTACAGTGAAAATATAGCTTGTCGCTGTATTTTCACGGTGATAAACCTGCTTAGTTTTTGTTTTACTAGCTGTCAAGTGAAAATAATGATTTAAATTATAAACGTCAAATCTATGTGTTTTGATTAGTTATATTTCTTAATCAATATGAGCGATCGTTGGGGACAAATGGCGATTGGTATCATAGATGAAGCAGTGGAAAAGAGTATTCCCTTGAATACAGCCAGAAATAAAGAATCAATTATCAGGCAATTCAACAATTTTTGCTCAAACAGGGGTTATATTGTCGTCCTAAATATAATTCGTGGTATGATTATTAACCTATAATTTTTTGGAATATCAATTCATTGGCAATCCCAATGCAAGAAAATACAACTCGTCCTGCGGACTCGTTGTATTTTCAGCTTTGGGATTGCAATTCATTAATATTCCAAAAAATTATCGGTAATAATCATACCACTTATTATATTACCCCTGAGAATATTTTCCGAATGCAAGATTATTCGGTTAGAAAGTGTGCACATCGATGATTTTCGAAATTTCGCTCAGCAGATGACTCCGCTGATGAGTGTATGATAATTTGATAACGCAAGTCGAAGGATTTTATCTTAAATTATTATACACGAAACCGTTTACTTAAAAGCATGCATTTGACCGATTGAGCTTGGTCTATGTTGAGATTATTTCCAGAAAAAATGTTTACTCAGAACACTTCAAAATCGAATACCGGAACAATATAGTACCTGAATAGTGAGCCGAATTTCAGTCTAAGACACATTTCGGAGATGTGTCGGTCGTTATGAAAGTATATCAATGCTTTACCGATGCAAACTTTTAGGCTGAAGGAACGTTCCAGCATACTGAGCAAACTGTTTCACCTGGTGCGGCAGTCAAGGATCAAACTAAATTCCTTGCTATTTTTTCCTGGCATATTTTTGCAAGAACATGCATGTCTTGCTGCTCAGCAAAAAGGCGTCTTTTAAAGACAAAATGTAACTAATTTCGAATTTAATACATTCGCGGATCCGCGCCGCCGCAATGCTGGATCCAGCATGTAGAAAAAAGCTGCTGAATCTAGCTGGATTATCTGATTGCTGGATCCAGCATTGCAATTCCTAATCTCGCAGTTAGGACTGAAGCAAAATGCCCCAAAGTACAACTCGACTTTGAAGCGATGAGAAATCATAACATCTCGAGAAACATCCCATGGCTACGTGGGAACCATCACTTCATTTTCTCGTCAATATCACGAGTAGATGATGAATAAATTTTGCTTAGTATCGAACTACCCCGAGAAAAATAAATGGAGACCCTAGAAATGTGTTTCACTTAAGCATCTCTGAGCTAGGATTTTTCAACTAAGCAACATGCCCTCACCACTCGATCCGAAGCGATGCGAAATTATAACAATCTATCACTCGTACGTGGGACTCAGTATTTCGTTTTCTCTTCAATATTAATTAGAATTGTTTGATGAATGGGAGTAGTACTCAGAAGGTTTCTCATAAGTTTCATTGAAAAATATATTTGAAAAGTGTTCGATATTTATTATTCATAGCCCAGTTGGGTAACCAATTTATAAAAAAATATTCATTATAAACTATACCAGCACGGGGACTCTGATAAATAGAAAAGTATATTAGAATCGAAAAGTGACGTCAAATTGACGTCAAATTGGACATCTCGGTAATATAAGTATAGGACCGAGATGTCGAATTTGACGTCACATTTCGATTCTAATATACGTTTCTATTTATCAGAGTCCCCGTGCAGATTTCGCACAGTAACACAATTTTTGTCATTTCCTAAAATGCAAAAATTTGAGAAGTATAATCGACGTAGTTTCCCATTGTCACGAAATTTCACCAAATATTATCAATACTATCACAAAATTACTAGCTCAAAATGAAGAATTAAGAATATTTTACTGGAAAGTATGGCACTCAAGTAAGCAATATAATACAGAAAAGGAGCATTACCATCTTCAAGAGTGGACATTACAAAAGCTCGATAGTTTTATCTTCATTACGAGTATTAACTGGCAGTGATGAACAAGAAGACCAGGTGTCTATCCAGAATGATTTTCTGGAACTTTGAAATGAGGTTCTTTCTCCTTTCAAAGGTGATTTTCCTAAGTGGGTTCCTCATTTGTGATCGCTAGCCCAATTAGACAGCAGGAGCCGTAAGATAATAATAGAGACGCATCGGTAAAGTGGTAGTAGAGGAGGAAATGTTCGCCTCTTTCAAAAAGCACACTTGAAAAACGTGTCACAGGTATGTGAGTGTCCAGACCGGGCAAAAATTCCACTTCAAACAGAATTTAGAGATGCGTGCCAAGTTAGTTAGTCCCATGACTCCTATCTCCTCAATAATTTCATACTGAACTGAATTTTCAAGAATTTCTGATGGATGGACTGAGGATGTTCTGAATCTGAATTATCGCAGTTAACATAATGTGTCGTAATTGCCCGCCTAAGTTTCGACTTCTGAGGGTTGACGTTCGTCAGGTGGTTAAGTTTTTTGAATATCTGTGCCAGTTTTTTTTTTTTAATTTCGTCTAAAGAAAATGTCAAAGATGAATTTAGGGGTTTTATACGTGTACGTCTGTACATCTGACATGTGGTTGTATTGTTCTTCGAGAAATGAAACATTTTCACCTGGATCAATTTGTTGAGTTTAGTCGCATCGCCGTACTCAACAAAATTTAATTTTTGCCCATCGGACACGTAGAAACGATGAAAGAATGTCGCACTCAGGTCGAAATAAATTAAAGACAATTGAATAACAAAAGTGGAACGACACTTCAACGTACAACTCAGTTATTCAGGTCACAAATTGACAAATAAAAGGGCACCTCGAAATCGTAATAAAACTTAATGGCAGTGACATTTCCCTTATTAAAAAGGCGACACGTTGTGACTATGCATGGGCGTACGTCCTGTCAATGGCGTGCGCATGATGCACGAAAAAATAACGAGTGATTAATCTGGTTATGTTATTTGAAACCTAAACTATGTGTGCATTATGTCGAATACATTTCGATCCTTTATGGAATAGCCTTTGAATGGTTTTGTTCTTTACTTGGAAGGTGTTTCCCTTCGGAAATCTAGTGTACAAAATTCTCTAGAAATCTTGATGAAATCCATGTTGAAATCCAGAAATCCCACCTGAAATCCACTAGAAAGCCTGATTTGCTGTACAAATTTTACGGAAGTGAAACACCCCTCGTCTTTACTACTAGTTTCGGTTTGATTATATTCATAAGAAAATTGTGTCCATTCATTTATCCATGATCAATGTGATAAAATCAACTTATTTCATTCTTCGAGAACACTTTCTCGCGCATATTTCTTAGTTATTAAAATTATTCGGGGTGAATTATTCGAAAACGCTTTCATCTCAAGATGTGGTGATTACGTGCGTAGTGACATTACTACTGCAACATATGTTTTAGATTAGCTGCTGCTCGGTGTGCCGGGAATTGTTAACACTGTATATCATACTTTCAGTGTCTAGGTGAAATCAGCCAACCTGCACCGTCAGAAACGAATGTTTATGGGTTTGAAATTGAAATAAAATTCGTGAACAAGTCCATTATGAAATGATCTCCATTTCCTATGGGAATCAGGATCCACGTGATAATGAACAGAAAACCACAAAGAATAAATAAATCAGGACCAGAGGCTGAATAGAAATCATTTTCATATCTCGTATTATTTGTAAATGACGTGTGTCGAGACACGCATATTCTCGTGTTTGTTACTCTGTTATTATAATGTCGTTATTACGCAAGGAATAATAAGCGTATCTCAAAAACGGATTCATGCCCCAATTGAACATGGAGATAAATATTCGGCACCATAATTATAATTTCTCTATTCATACGTTTGAACTATCTGCATTTCTCTCCCAGATATCACGGTAAAATGGGATTCTCCTCAAAATGTATGACTTTTTGTGAAGGACATTCTCAGAGCTGGAGCTCTTGTTTCATCAAACTCAAACGATATGGGTTATTTTTAGCATTGAACTAACTAAGGCAAAATTGCACCGCTCCAACTCAATACAGATTCAACTAAGCTAAGCTTAATCGTTAAGGAACAAGGAAGGTGATTGGCAAATCCATAGCAACAAAGCCTGACTCAGATTAATCACAACTAAAGTAGAGCGGTGCAACTTGCCATAAATCAGATAAAAAAACGATTCGAATGAATCGCTTGGTCAGTGATAAAATGATTTTCTAACGAAGCACTCAGCGATGGGTTTATGAAAATATGGTGACTCACTATGTTTCGAGGAGTTCCCAAACTACTTTCCCAATTATTCGAATCTAAGAAATAAAACAAAAAGTCATCAATATGTAAGGAGTTGAATCACTAACTAACATTTGAACCGGTAACACTCAGAATAAAAACAAATACATTGACTCAAGTTAAACTTCTGATACAAGTATTAATTTTGAGATTTTCCTTAGTTGTAGTAGTCACTTCAATGTCAAAATGAACTGAAAATGAATTGAATTTTCGATTTCTGTACAATTTTGCGAAATAATTGTCTAATGGACACCTGAATGGTGTTGCAAGTATATCCGATCTACGCATCAACTTTGACTATCAAGCATAACGATAGTTTTTGTGACCTTGATTCTTATTTATATAACTGTTCGATATTTATATTATCTGTATTATGGGGCGATGTTAGTCTCAACACTAATAAATAAACAATGCAGCCTTCGAATGTATAAAGGAATTGGCTTTTCACTTCTGTATTCAATTTTTTTATTCCTTCGTGTACACCTCGGTGTACACTAGAATTATAATAATTTTGTAACTTTCTGGGCACGGTAGGTTTCAAACCACTGCCCTCATTATTGTATAATGATAATAAATTATGGATATGGTGTCGAAAAAATTATGAATTGCTCTATTTCTCTTTCTGGATTCTTTTCATCGAATACTGTCGGAATTTTGAATTGAGAATCTGGAATGATTTTGACTAACGAACAACATAACTTGAAGTAGGTATCAATCAGTGGGAGGAGTGTGAACAGAAAAAGTTGTGCAATTCTCTGCAGTGCCAAAATGCATTGTTCTCACTTTCTCTGGTTGAGATTTGTTAACATAAACAGTCAATTTAATTGCTCGTTCTCGATAGATCAGAAACAATCTGAAATTTAAAAATATACACGAAAGAACACATTGTACCGAAAAAAATACTTTCTCTTCGTGACACCATAGACATTACCTCTCGGAAATATAAGAGTAGTCTCATTGTGAACAGACAAACAATGAACTTTCGTTTTTTCTCCGCGACATGGATTCGCTCCTCAATAAATCTCTATTAGAAACGAAAACAGATCGAACTGATGGCATAATTAATGGAGCAGATATTATTTATTATATGCAGTTCGATAGCAATACTTTCCCTTGTTATATTTATTTCCTGGGCATGCCAGTTGTCATCGACTCTGATAAATATATCAGAGTAAAAATCTCTAAAAATATCTCGTCACGGAATGCCTATAGTTGAGCTTAAAAAATAGTACCGTATACATCGAAACTATGTAGCGTGAATCCGTTACTGGTGGCCATTGTGCGCGAAATAACACACGACGAAAAGAAAGAAAGACAACGATATTCACATGAATAAAATATTCACTACTAGAACATTTCTCGAGTATTACGAATGAGACCAATGTAATATCACCCTCATAATAATACATCATGAGGCAATCATTCTTCATGAGCTGGCAGTATGCGAAGCAAATAATTTTTTCACACGTAATTTTTTTCATTGATCTATAATTTCAATGAGTTATGACAAAAAAACAATCGTCAGTTTTCATTGGAATTTTGGTGGACTGAGTGTGAGAAAAAGTAGAAACCTACAAGGTCGGTTGGATTGGACAAAAGTTTCCTATTCTGGGAAGCTATAATAATTTTTTTTCAGATTGTAAATATCAATTGTTGTTTTTGAGATATTCGCCAAAAACAAGAATAGTCAAATTTCGTTTGTGGCTTTACCGCCTCTATTTCGAATGATATAAGAAAAAGTCAGGGAAACTTCCAATACTGTTTCATATTTTTCATTATTCGATATAAATCAATTTTCAATGCAACGTTTCTTTCATTAGATTCCAGCATCAACTATATTTTTTTAAATATGGACCTCTAGTTTTTTCATCGATTCTTTAGCCAGCTCCATACCAAATTCAGTTATTTCATTGGAGTCTCAAAAATAGTTCGAGAAACTTTTAATACTCATTCATGTTTGTTAGTGAACAATTTTCCATGCGACATTTTGTTCATTACATCGTCAACTTAATTTTTTTGAATACGCATGGGCCTCTCATAATCACTGTAGAGTCAAACAATTCTCGATTAGAGCTACCTCTAAAACATAAGTACTAAAGATATACATAAACTCCAATGTCAGAAGCAAATGTAACATACCAAGTAACACAGAAGAAAATGTTAGAAAACCATCAATGTTGTTCACGATATCTCATTAAATGTTTGAATTGTCATTATTCGTTTCTAAAATACATATTCGTCATTTTCGAGCATTTGGGACATTAAAGCCATTCAAGCCCCCCCCCTTATTGTTTCTTTCCATTCATTAATATTGACAAAAGTTGATCCGAATGTCTTATCTTTAATGGAGCCCCATAATGAAATCCAAAAGGGTCAGGTCAGGTGAACGTGGTGGCCATTCGACAGGGCCACTGTTTACTATCAATCGTCCTTGCATAGTCGTATTGAGGAAATCTCTGCAAATATTCCTGCTATGTGGCGGAGCTCTATCATGTTGGAGAAGCCGATATTTTCCCAGACTATTCAAATAGAGTCTTCGTCAAAGAAGTCTCAAAAGAGTTGGTACCCAAACATATCTATGTAGGAAGGAATTTTCTTGTCGCCAGTGATAATGAATACTTCTGTTTGAAACATCCGTTTCTTGTGAATCTACTGTCATCACACCATAGCATTTTATTACATATTTCATCATCCCGACGATGTTGTCTGATTAGCCAGCCATCTGTACAAAGAAAATAATGTTGTTACAAAAAAAAAACGAGATATTTAATAGGAAATATTAGTCTGAACAAATTTTAAACAAAGAAATAAATTGAATAGTATGAATAAAACCAAGTTTCAAGTCGAGTGTACTCACGACGTTTGGATTGCTAGTATCGGCAATCGTCTTCGGGTGGTGATATTCGATATCTCGATTTTTTGTAACAACATTATTTTCTTTGATCAATCAAGCCTCAATTTATTTTTTTTATTGTTGACCAAAAAAACTCATTTCGACCTTTTGTTCTGATTTTCTCACTTGATTTGTATTTCTATCCTTTCGTTATTAGCAACAGGTTTCAATATAGTATTAATATAGACAATGGAAGTCCGAACCATTACCATTCACAAATTTCGGTTCAACAGTCCAATGTTTTATATTTCAGATGAAGAGCTATATTTGTCTTTAGGGACAACAAGGATAAACTCATCAATAAAATATTCAGAGAAGAATGCTATTTGAAATTTCAACATATAATCCTAATATAGCATTCATGGCCATTAAGAATCAATAATTGTCTATAACACTCAGCTTTTCGAAGAAAATTTACTTCGTAAACAATGAAATCGATATGAGAATACTTTGGGAAATATTTGAAAGTCAACCCTCAGAAGTCGAAACTTGTGCGAGCAATGGATTAACGAGGCTCCACCTTCTAACATGTGAATCCCAACACTGTGGCCTGGTGGGGATTTGAACCCAGACCTTATGCTTGAAAGGCGAATTTGCTTACCTCTACACTACCGAGAACCACTAAAATGCCCACCATATCCACTGTTGTTGTACAAAACAACAGTGGATATGGTGGGCATGTCGCACGAGGACGAAGTTTCAGCACGATGCAGTATGGCGATGTGGCCAATATTCATTCTAGATATAGAGTTAATTTCTTCTTCGACCAGATGAATATTTCGAAACTCTCTTTCAAGTATTATATTGATAACCGAAATCAAGGTATAGTGTATACTCAAAGGAAAGAAATTCCATTAAATTCAATATATTGAAAAATACGAACCAAATTCGTAATGTCAAATTGAAAAAAGTACAAAAAAAAGGTATTGGTGGACTCTAACCAACGACTAAAATGTGGATCATCTCTGAAGGCCAACGCTTAAACGAACATTTGGACCGTGCAATCTTAGTAATTTATATGTGTGAAGAGTAGATGTAAGTCCTTCAATTCCACAGTAAAAACAAAAACTCAATTGTGACAAGTCAAACTTGACTCATTAAACTGAAGAATAATTCAGATATAAGTGGATTTATTTATGCTCAAATGAAACAAATTGGTGTTCGTGTTTGTAGGTAGACAGATCAGAATTGTGATATTCTACAAGGTTGTCTCTGGTAACCGAGTTCTTTGTGATTCGTGGAATTCATATCCTACCCTGTGTGGAAATGAAATTATAACGATTCAGTTGACTGGAATTGCCTACTCATTCTTTTGGTAAACTATGGAGAAATGGGCATTTTTACAGGTGAGTGTAGAAAAATTTATATATTTAATTATTCAACTGTATATTTCAACCCCATTATACGTATTTTATTGTTTTCGTTTGCAATCAAAAGACAGAAGATACGAATTAACAAAAATTCAAAGTGAATTTTAATTCGTATCTCCTGTCCCTTGATTCAGGCGATGTTCTTTGAACATAACAGTGCTTCCCTTTCGTGTGAATCTGCATCTAAATAAATAATAGTTTAGAAAACTAAAAAAACACGCTTTTAAAGCTAACCGAACTAAAAAATAAAATAATTTTTAATTACAAAGAGTTTATATTACGGTAGTAGAAGGCTAAACAATCATTCATAGTCAATCAGCTCAAAATAAAATTATAATAAAATTTAAGTAGTTTACAGAATAAAGTAATTCAGAGTAAAATCGTGGGGTGCTTGATATATTATATATTACAATCATTCTATCGGTAATTATCTTTGAGAGGAGACTTATGAAATGTAGTAAAATGCACCCCACGCTTTTTACTCTGAATAACTTCATTCTGTTAATTACTTAAATTTTATTATAATTTTATTTTGAGCTGATTGACTATGAATGATTGTTTAGCCTTCTACTACCGTAATATAAACTCTTTGTAATTAAAAATTATTTTATTTTTTAGTTCGGTTAGCTTTAAAAGCGTGTTTTTTTAGTTTTTTAAACTATTATTTATTTTTCATTTTTTAGTTCAATTTATCAATTAGTTTCTAGTGGAAATGTGATATTTTTTACGAATCATTCCGCAATCTCATCATTTCATTTAAAGCTTCACTATTGCATGGGGTACTTCCTGTTAACTTGGAGCAATCAAGTTCTTCAATCCGAATACCGTCTAAAGATCTTACACGACTAAGTGCTACATAGGCTTGTCCAGCAGCAAACAATCGCGAGCCTAGATAAATTAGTGCATGATCAACTGTACAACCTTGCATCTTGTGAACGGTCGAAGCCCATTTCAGGATTATTGGCAACATTCGTCTTTCAGCAGTTCCGTGGCTGTATTTCGCTGGGAACTATATTATATGTTACATAAATATCATATACAGTAATTTGCATGTATCAGACTCATGTACACCTACGCATGTAAGATAAGGAATGAACATTGTGAGAACGCAACTACCCTGAAAACGTTTCTGCCTCCATTGTGCTGTGCCGAGTGCCCGTGCCCGAACGAAAGAACGAAAGAGTAAGTTCGAAACTGCAGGCATGCGCAGAACGCGCGCTACAGAGGATCTATAAAAGAATTCATTAATCCTGGTGGTCCTTATAAGGATAATGGAAAACTATGATCAAATTATTGCATTGTCATCGGTCCTTGATACGTGTGCAAAGTTTCAAATTAATCAGACTTCTGGAAATTGGTGAAAATTATGCTCAAAGATTCCGTTACATACATAGTTACAACCCAAGCTAATAAAAGCGTGTTAATTAAAAAATATACTACTTGCTTAGGAGGTTTTCAACGAGTTTCAATATTGTTAATAACAGAGACAATGAAAGTTTGAAAAAATATTAAAAAATATTACTTGGGCAAAGTTAAAAGAAGATGCATTCCAAGCAAATATCCATAAAACGTCTATACTTTTTTCACTCACTTGTTATTTCAATTACTTTCAGATCGCAATAATGCAAAATTGTTAGTGATGATGATCTCTAGCTGTGACGTATGGTATCATAAATTGAATATCGTATCCGACTAAATCAGAGTAAATTGATCTATGTGGTCAGACTTCCAGGAGGAAATAGTATTCTTCAAAATGTTCAATTCAGGTGCACTCCTTCTAGATACTAGACAGCCAACGAGTTGGGATGCCACAGTGATAAATTCGTTTGACAGCGATTCAGCAGGAAACAAATGATACACATACTTCCAGTAGCATATTGTTAAGAAATCGAAATAAATTTGCGATCGCCGCCGCTGAGCATCATAAGTCGAATGGAATATCTAGACAAATCTCCCCGATTCGAATATTGTTTATAAGCCTGGGCGTTTCATCAGCAGAAACTATTCTGAAACTTAGTGGAGTTTGAAGCAGAAATCGAGTAGAGAGCGAAGTTTTTAGTAAAGAGTGTTGGATGTTTTTAGTGTTCTGAAAGCGAATTATAAGTCAGTGCAGTGGTTGTATTTTTTAGATAAACGAAGCCAGAATAATCGTAATAATATGAAATACATAGTCGATGTAATGATTTAATGAGACTTCCATAGTAATATAGTGCATGTCTCTCGTGAGCAGATTAAGCGTTCTCGGAATTTGCTAACGACTTCTATGTGACCATTCCGTCTGAATAAAGAGCCCGCTTTCATTTCTCACTCAAACTCATAAACAATCATTTCCGCCATCATCAAAGACACACTCCTAACTTTAACAACCTGCAACTCCTTGCAAATTCGTCATAAAATTTAAAATATGTGGTATACTTTTCCAGTTTGTGAGACGTCACCGAGAAAGTGCTGAACCCATGCAATATTATCGATTGGCGATTGAATTGTATTTTTTTTTCAGTAACAGTAACAATAAACTTTCCGATATGAGAATGAAATTTGTCAAGAGCATTTGTGCTTCAAAATTCATCATCAATTCACCACTGAAATTACGACCGTTTTACCTATTACCTTCTAACTAAGCAGTAGGAAATGTTCTATAATTATGATGATTTTGTAGGAAACTGTGGGTAAGTTTCGGAAAAATTTGTTTCACTCATTGGCAACTAAGGTTGAGATCAACACCAAAATGGGTGGACATAAAGGAGGCCGAAATTTATTTTGAACTCCAGCCAGAGTTAGATTCAAATGATCAGAAATGAATTTTTTTTTCAATTCCTTATTTAACGTCTGCAAATTTCCGCTACCAACGCCGGTGAGCACACTTAACCCAACCTGAAATTTCTCCGAAATACGGCATATCCTCAATATGTCTTGTTGCTATGATGTGCCATTTGGGTGGGGTTGTATGGCTTTTGAAGCGGTTTTTCCCTGCATGAGGTCACCCATTCAAGACCTAACCGCGCTCGGCGCTGCTTAACTTCAGATATTGAATGACTGTCAGTCAACCTGAAGAGCTGGGCCGTGCCCTAGGAATGAACTTCGTTATAGCGAAATCGATCTCGAATCTAGTCCTCTTTCGATCAATACAAATATTCGGCTACGAGATTACATGTTCATCGTGCGTAGGAAAAAAAATCTTTCATGAAATTATAGGTAACTGAATAAACCTTTGCCAAGTTACCTAATTGGCTGCAAGTATCTTCAATTGTTATGTAATTAATTGATTCCTTGAAAATAATTTTGAACTTGTTTATTGACAGAAATTGTGTTTCAGTTCAAAGCAATCGATTTATAGAATAAAGCTTGGAATGTTTTGGTTGCTACGGTACAATTTGTCGCCACCTCTTCGCAGCCAGGTGTAAACAGATATTTTTTTATTTCACTAATACGTTCATAACGTACTGTTATATCAGCTAGCAACCCTTATTTGCGGCCACTTTTATATCGACAGAGGGACTAGCGACTAGCAGTCGAATATGTACGCAGTCATCGTATTAGTGTAACAAAGAGAAATGAGATGAGAAATGAAATGAGAGGTCTAGAAAAACAGATAGCTCTTCTCAAGAACCAAGATCGCCTATACAGGGTTGCCACGTCGGGAATTTCCGTGAAACCACCGACTTTTGATGGTCAGTCGTCTTGGTCCATGTATCGTCGACAATTTGAGGCTGCGGCAGAAACTAATGGATGGGGCGAAGAAGAAAAAGCTACGGCACTAATAGTAGCTTTGAGAGGGCCAACGATACCCATAAGACAGCAGAAGCAATATCAGGACCTGATTTCTGCATTAGAGTTGAGGTATGGCGATCAACACCGAGAACAGCTGTACCGGGAACAAATGAAGACTCGCACACAAAAATCAGGTGAGAGTTTGCAGGAATTTGAGGCAGATGTTCGACGCCTAATCCAGCTGGCATATCCAGAAGCACCCGGAGATTTCAAGGAGCAGTTGGCTGTGCAGATATTTATAGACTGACTGAGAGACCCAGAAATACAATGAACTCTACGACTGACGAGTTTCAAGAGAAGTAGCGATGCTTTGGTTCGCTCTTTGGAAGTGGAGGCGGCCTTCAACACGTCGAGGCCGAAAGTGCGTGCAGTTTCAATAGAAGAACCGGAACAACGATTTGGCACAGCGAATAGTTCAGTCGAGAAGGTTCTGGAAGAAATCAAATCAATGATAAGTGGCATCAGCACCCAGAAGAAGAGGATAGATGTGGAAAACCCGGACATCTTATGAAAGACTGTTGGGTGAAAATGTCGCAGAGGATCTGCTATAGCTGTAGAAGGCCGGGGCATTTAATAAAAGACTGTAGGAAGAGAATGCCACAGAGGAAATGTTATAGATGTGGAAGATCAGGGCATTTCATGAAAGATTGCAAGGTGAGAATGCCACCAAAATTCAACTCACCTGCCAGGACGCTGCCAAGATCACAATCACCTGCGAGGTCAAGGTCACCAAGGGTCATCTGTGTTAAGAGGCTGAAAAGAACATCTGAGAGCCTCACCATTCCAGGGAAATTGAATAAAATGGATGTTATATGCACCATAGACACCGGTGCTGCAGTTTCCTTGGTACGCAGCGACATCCTTCGGCCTGGAAACGTAAAGCCTATTTCATCCAACGTCGTGATTCGGAGAGTCACTGGTGAAAACGCACCTATTCGAGGAGAGGCTGAAATTACGTTGATTCTTGGGCGACTTACTATCACAGGTACAGTCTACGTCGCAGATATAGAAGATGAACTCATACTCGGAATGGACTTGATCAATGACCATGGAATTTCATTCGACAATGAGCAAAAGATTATAAGGTTCGGAGGAGAAGAATTTGTCCTTGCAACTCCAGCAGAAAGGGCAATGCCTGTGAAACAGCGATTACCGGAAACTGCGAGAATCCCTGCAATATCGAAGAAAAAAGCTCGTGTGACAGTGAATAATGACCTTGACATATCCGAGATGAAAACAACTGGAAGGGGTGACTTGGTGAAACAAGAAGTCAACATTGGCCAAGTCCACTCGATTCATCAACCATTAAGAAGAGTTCCATTCCCTAAGCGACAAGAGATGCTAGAGCGCATTGACAGGAGGAATGCGCGGCACTATCGGAAGGCAAATACTGGCGGATTTCAAGAAGAAGATCGAGTGTGGCTGTACAACCCCCGTCGCAGGATAAATGATTTGGTGTACAGGGTTCAACGTAGACCTAGAACAAAAATGAAAGTCGTACACCTAGAGAGGCTAAAATGTTACAATGGGAATGAGGAGATATTGTTTGATCGGGACGATCAAAATTGAGAGGGGGATAATGTTACGTCCTAGCGCCGGTCCTGACCAGATCGTAAACGCAGATGAGGAATCGCGTCGTAGCGAACGTCATTTTCCAAGAACCGTAAATGCCGCCTGGAGAATTCGAGACACGTCATCGGGGCTTCTCTAGAGGATTCTCGATAGGTACGCAGATATAAATACGGGGCAGACTTCGCCGCAGACAGAGTATTTGTATTCAGAGCTAGGTGGAGCGAGTTTAGTGGAGCTAAGTGGAGAGAGTTTTGTTATTGCTAAGTGCGAAGATGTAGAGTTTTTAGTACAGAGAGTTTAGTACCGAGCATTGGAAAGTTATCGGAGCGATTTAAGTGATTGTGTTGTATTGTATTGTGATAGAGAGTTATAATAAAAGAAGTTTAGTGTTGTTTGGTGTTTTAATCGACGAACCCCAAGGAGTATCGTAACAGTGGTGTCAGAATTGAGATTTTCAAAGGGATAAATCGTAACAATACTATAAATGGTAAATACAAAAAAAACAATATTCTCTCATATTTACCAAGTTCAGTTATGATTTTCGATCGGTCACTTTTGTGGTTGATCAACTTTTCAGGAACCGCGTCCTGTTATTTATTATCTTGGATTGAAAACCATCATTCCATGTAGAACAGGACCTGCAAATGGTTATGGAAACAGGACACATCTCGAAAGATGTAAGAAACAATCGCAGTGAAAGTATGAAACGGAAACTTTGAATTCATTGACGAATTTCCGATGGATTGTTCAACTTCTGGAAACGAGATATCTTTTGGAATGAACTAATAGAATAATCCGTGGACAAATCCATAGAATCAATCGGTGGAATCCTCGATGAAATTCAACGATTCCAGTTGCTGATAAAGAAGTTTCGGTGCTTTCAAATATCAAAAAATATAATAGCCTTTTTGGAATCAGTAACAAAATGTTGAAACTACGGATGTGAAAAAGGAATGAAGTTGTACAACGTAGTGCGTCGTTGCTTACGTATTCGATCGGAAAATTCATAGTATAACGCCACTATCCTGAAGCGATTACTAATGCTCTTCAAATCTATACGTTGACCGTGTTACTCTATATTACAATTATGTAATTGACGTTTCTGAAGCGCTTCAATAATCACGTTACTCCGATAATAAATTGAAGGTTATTTATTTTTTCGATCAGGAGGAGTTTTTTTTAACATTGGCTATACATATTGTACGAATGAGAACCCCTCGAATGTATAAGCAAAATCGATCTTTATTGCCATCGGTGAGCATTATTGCTAGTCTTTACGTATTTCACGGATTTTTATTGCAACTGATTGGATGAAAATAGAGAAAAGGTATTTATAGTGTATTACAGCCAAGGTCTAGCGCCACCAAACACACTTTCTGTTCGTATTTTCCATGGTATGTTGTTCAATGTTGGATTTTCACATTTTTGAAGGGGTAATTACCTGAATCCAGTCTGGAAACAACTGCCCCATAATGCTTTTTTTCATATCTTCTACAAAGTGTAGATCTCAAAAAGAAATATGAGACACTTTTTCAATAGAACTAATGTTGAATATGGATTGAGATAAAGAGTGTTCTCACAGGGCCATTCAATAGGTTTAGTTGTAAGTTATTGCATGTAGATTCCATCAAATTGTTTCTCTTATAGGATAGCAGAATAGTAGTATCACTAGCATCTACTGACAAAACGTCATGAATAAAGATCAGAAACGGATACTTATATCGGATTAGACGCAATTACCAGCATAGCATAGCAATACTGGATTTTATCAAGACCAATACAGTCTAGTGGTTATGAAGGAATCATTCAAATGAATACAACCCATATGGTAATTGAGACGTAGATTCTCTTTCTCACTGTGAACACCAAATTTGAGAATCATTCTTATATCAATCAGTGAACACAAAAATCATTATCTATTCTATCCGCTGCCCCACTAATTTAATAGTAGTATATATGATTCAAATCTACGAATGAATGGACATCATGAACTAGCTGATTAAATTTCTTTCCGCCGGTTAGTCATATATCATTATGTACGGTAATCCTTAAGATGCAAGATATGGGATATGAGGCGAGTAAAGATTGAATTTGTTAATTTATGGGCCACTCTGAAATTATCATAGAGTCTTGTTGTTACGTATTAAATAACTCCGACAAGAGAACATGAGAAACAATTTTCTTCTTAACCAAATATTGATACATTTTGTAAATCTTCATCCACGATTCGAATCAGTCATTAAGAATAGCTTGTTGTATCACATATCAAATGTGCAAATAATATAGACCTTTCATATTCTATTTTACTTTGCTCCACTATTTGAAACACCTCTTTCACTGCTAATAATATCGATATATTTGGACTGTTAGAAACATGAAACACCGAAAACTGGGAATTTGGAACTACTGTCCAGAGAGTGCTGATAGAAATGACAGGGGAGGCAGAGTGTGTTTTTACATGAAATCTTCCTCGAAATTTCAAATAACTAATAGTTTCCCTAAGGGTCGATATTTTAGATCTCTGGCGAGGGGTGTTTCTCTTCGAAATCCGGTACTCGATCTGGTGTATACAATTCACAAGAAATCTTGATGGAATCCATGTTGAAATCGAGAAATCCCACCTGAAATCCTGATATCCACTAGAAAGACTGATTTGGTGTACAAATTTTACGGAAGTGAAACACCCTTCGACTTCTGTGAAAAATTCAATTCCTTCCCAACACTCATGAGATCTCACTTCAAAAAAAAAATGATTCGCAAAACTGTTGCACGTCATCAGGGGCGTGGTCACATTTTGAAGTACACTAGCCAAATTGTCATATAATTATCAGATAATAATAAAAGTGATTTATTTATTATGAAAGGAGTAAAATAAAATATATACCTAACTACCTGTGTATAATTCATTAAAATATGGAAGTTCATCCATGAATAGTTCTTGTGCAGAATTTTCAATTGGGGCCAATTTCGAAGAATCGCGAATTTCCTGTTTTCAAAAACCAAATACTCACTGCTTTCATACATGCTATGAATTTTGCTACGAATGACACTCGTATCCAGTACTGCAGCATTTGTTAGCCTGTTGGTTTCACGCATTCGAGACGTTTCAAGAGCTTCGGTATCTTTATTCTATATACTTGACTTGAAGTCATCTGCTACACGCTAGAAGTGAATATCTGACGGTATATTACGAATACAATTTACTATGTTATTCTTGAATTGCCTCTCTAACAGAAGTTGAATCAACAGGTCACTATTTTCTCGGTTTCTTTCAAAATAACCAATGAAAGATGCCGCCAACCGCCAACTCTTCGCAGCGCTCATTTACATGATCACTTTTGAATGAAAATTGTCAATTGATAACTCTCAAATTTCAAATGAAGTGCGGCAACATCGAAAGTGCTGCCAACAAAATTCCTAAGAACAAGAGGCGCCAAATTTGATTTTCAATGCCAACAGTCCCATGCATTTCCATCGATAGATTGATGGCACTGTGTTGATTTCATGTCGTCATATATATATATATATATATATATATATATATATATATATATATATATATAATATATACAGTGTGTCCCTAGACCAGTGGGACAGTCGAATATCTCTTGAACCAATAGGAATTTTCAAAATATTATAAGTTCACATTATATCGCATTATGAGAGCTAACTTCAGGAATTACTATTTTTTATACGAGGGGCGCAAGAAAGGCTCAAAAAATCGAACATCAATTTTTTCAAATGGAACACCCCATATATTTCAATATATCTGAACTCTCATTCCTTTAGGCTAATTATTGGTTTTTTATTTTTTGAAATCCGACAAGGCGTTGCCAAGTTATACCAGTTGTTCATGAAATGCAGACATTTGTTCAGACAAACCCATTATTCATACTACGGAAGAATTTCTGGAATCATTCAAGACTGTCAGTAGTCGGATAGCATATTCTATCATATGGAATACTCATCTTTATACAGGGTGGTCAGAAATATTATATGATTTTCACGAAATTCAATCTTTCTTCACGTCAATTTTTCAAATAGTGCACCCTACAATATGAATTATTTTATAGCCCATTGGTGATTTGATTGCTTATGGTCAATGGTTGTGGAAGAGACATGTGAATTTCATCATCAGAAAATGCAAAAAAAATCACCAAACTGCGTATTCCAGTGTAATTAACTACTTAAGAGTTCCTGCAAGAAACTACCTTCTTTACGAATATCTAGGCACGATAATCTCCAGTAGATGTTCAAAACCGCCCCTGATAATTTCACTTCGAATGTTCTAATCATTTATATTAATATTATCGTCCCTAATTATTTGTCAACACAGTTTTTACTTGTTGAGACTTTGTTCAGGACAGTTGAATGAATAAATAGTTTACTGCATTTTTTTATTTGCATTTGCTGATGACGAAATTCACATGTCTCTTTCACAACCATTGACCATAAGCAATCAAATCACCAATGGGCTATAAAATTATTCATATTGTAAGGTGCACTATTTGAAAAATTGACGTGAAGAAAGTTTGAATTTCGTGAAAATCATATAATATTTCTGACCAACCTGTATAACTTTCGAAAAAGATGAGTAATCCATATGATAGAATATGCTATCGACTACTAACAGTCTTGAATGATTCCAGAAATTCTTCCGTAGTATGAATAATGGGTTAGTCTGAAAAAATGTCTGCATTTCATGAACAACTGGTATAACTTGGCAACGCCTTGTCGGATTTCAAAAAATAAAAAACCAATAATTAGCCTAAAGGAATGAGAGTTCAGATATATTGAAATATATGGGGTGTTCCATTTGAAAAAATTGATGTTCGATTTTGTGAGCCTTTCTTGCGCCCCTCGTATAAATAATAGTAATTCCTGAAGTTAGCTCTCATAATGCGATATAATGTGAACTTATAATATTTTGAAAATTCCTATTGGTTCAAGAGATATTCAACTGTCCCACTGGTCTAGGGACACACTGTATATATATATATATATATATATATATATACAGTGATTACATTTCAGAAACTATTGGACGTCATCGATGACGACATGAAATCAACACAGTGCCATCAATCTATCGATGGAAATGCATGGGACTGTTGGCATTGAAAATCAAATTTGGCGCCTCTTGTTCTTAGGAATTTTGTTGGCAGCACTTTATATATATATATATATATATATATATATATATATATATATATATATATATATATATATATATATATATATAGTGATTACATTTCAGAAACTATTGGACGTCATCGATGACGACATGAAATCAACACAGTGCCATCAATCTATCGATGGATGGGAGCTCCTTTCACTTGTTTGTAAGGAGCTCCGATGGGTTCCCCCCTCTTCCCAGTTCTTACAAACCTCTACATGGTGGACTTCGAAACCAGAGCCATTGACACATCTGAGCTCAAGCCCACTTGCTGGCTCCGATACGTAGATGACATCTTTGCCATTTGGCCTCATGGGTTCGAAACCCTACCAACATTCCTGACCCACCTTAACACCATTCACCCCAACATACAATTCACTATGGAAATAGAAAAGGACGACTCCCTCCCATTCTTGGATGTTCTCATCAGGAAGTCCAACAATTCTTTCACTCACACCGTCTACCGCAAACCGACCCATACAAACCGGTACCTCAATGCCAAGTCTCATCATCACCCAGCACAATTGAATTCGGTTCTGAATTCTCTCATACATAGGTCCTTCAAATTCACCGATAACCACAATATATCCAATGAAATGGAAAAGCTCAAATCCGCACTTACCCAAAACGATTTTTCCGATTCCCAAATTCACAAGTCTATTAAACTCCAGCAAACCCGAGATCTTCACCCTAGACCCCCGAAGGACGAACCTGAACGACAAAAAGCTTTCCTTCCATATATTCATGGTGTTACTGATAAAATAAGTCGAATTCTGACACGACATGACATCAAAACCATTTTCACAGCTAACAACCAAATATCCACCTACCTTCGAACACCCAAAGACACAATCCCTAATGACACCCAAGGAATATATGAAATACCATGCTCTAACTGTCCCAGAACATACATCGGCCAGACCAACCGACGAGTGTCCTGTAGAGCATATGAACACGAACTAGCAGTCCGTAATTCTGACACAAACTCAGCATTATTCCAACATCATTCAGAAACAGGCCACAAAATATATTTCAAAAACACCAAAACCGTTGCCACAGCCAAAACCCTCCAAACCAGAGTTACCCGTGAAGCCATTGAAATCGAAAAACGTCCCAACTGTCTCAATGAACGCGACGATTCTCAAAGACTCCCCAATACCTGGAAACCTTTCTTGGTTCGACATACTTCTATTTACTCCGACTTGAGAACTAATCCGTTCGAACCTTCCATTGACCGTCCGATCCCTGATCCTGCCATAATTACTAATGAACCCTTAAATCCCACCAACCTTCAATACTCGACCTCCAGTGATGATAGCCAGCTAGTAAGACAACTCAGACCCAGACGCAAGGTCACTCAGTCTTGAAAATGGCCCCGAAATGGGAGCCGAAACGTCGACAAGAAAATCATTCCAGACGCGGATCAACCGGAAGTTCCAGCCAGCACATTTCTAACCGCGGAAGCCTAGCCGAACAAAATATATAAATATATATTCTTCTGAGTCTGGTGCGAGCTAAAGTAACACATTGGCATTTTGAAAATAAACTATACCGAGTTCTACATTGGAATATACAGACAGAAAATTTCTGTCACTTTTTGAAGGAATGGTGAAACTAAAATATCAAGCCTCTGCCCATTCAGTGATCATGAGTCAGAATTTATCGTCAGTTTTGGCAATAGATTAGTTTATTATCTGACCTGCAGTTATATGGTATCTAGAGTAGAGATATACGAGACTAGCCTACAATTTATAGCAAATAAACGACAAATAAATTATGATCAGAAGAATAATCGCAAAACGCGTCAGAGGTATAATTCAATCTATGATAATTCCACATCGAATTCCGAAAGAAACATTCTAATAGAATAGATATTCGCACTGGAAGAAACAATAGAGTCATAAATCATACAGATCAAATAATACGCGGTCTATGATATTTCACATGCAACATTTATGACCCAAATAATTCACTGGCGTTTACGAAACTAAAATTCAATTGAATTCAAACAAACGATCAATTTCCAAAATCGCTTGTTGAGCTAAGAATTATACAAATATTTATGAATGAAATATTAAATTAAGTTGTTAAAATATGTAGACAGATCTCATCGAAGATTTCAGTCAAACACTGCACAGTTAAAATGGTAAAAACGCCGTTCTGTCAGGTTGTATCGAATAAATAGCTTGTGTATCATAAACATTATACTTATTTCCAGTTCAGTTTTGAAGTTGACTTTCAATTATTGGTGTTCACTCTTGGTATTTGAGATTAAATAGCGTTCTTAATTTCAGCGCACATTTTACAGGACTTTCTACACCCTTTACATCAGTGGGTTAATGTTATTTGGTAAATATAATTCATTTGAGGGGATGTATTGGTAGTTCTAGTATCCACTAGGATCAATCAAATTTTTTTATAACCCTTCTCTTACCATTTTTATTTCTTCCGTATGATTATTAACAGAAAATAAAAATGTTATCGGAGACGGCCTGCCAAATTATACAAAATAGAAAAATCTTGCCAGGTATTCATCATCGCACTAAATAGAGTATGCATGTATAATATGCTAAAAAAAACGAAGTAACTGACACGCTAACAATGTCGACTGATAATTTGGGAGTATGAGTCAGTGCTGAAACATCGAATCACTTGACAGTTTATGAGAGACTGACTATAAACAACGTTGCGTGTGCTTTGCATTGCATTCAAAGAGGGTTGGATCAAAAACCTCAAAGAATTTTTCAATATCACCGTTTTAATAATTGCCAACATTTTATAATAACTGCAATCACCAAGACGACAACGATTTTGGAGAAAGAGAAACACGAAATGCCCGAAAGGGAGTGTTATTGAAAATATGTTTTATTATCTTGGATAAAATGCATCCATCATTTTCTTGCTTTTCAACGACTTATATTTGATTAATTCAAACATTTTATGAGATATCATCAACTGACTGGCCTAAATTCATCTCACCTTTCAGACAGGCTTCAGTGTATTCGACAAAATGAGGTTGTTTTTTTATAGGAAGTGCGTCTGCACTCCTGACATCAGCTGTAAATTTAAAGTGACGAACGAGTGTCTCAGTCTAAAAAATATGTGTCGATGTCTAGAAACAACCATTTCATACCCTCGTAGGTGGAGATTTTGAAATTTTCAGTTAATGATGGTTGATTATATGTTTTATGCTCGGTATAATGTATGAGGCTCCTAGACGACCAATCATATGGTACAATATATTATCATAACATTATTCAACATAAACAAATCATTGTGCGATTCTGACTATGTAGATTGGAGTTTACTGCGAGCGTATAAAAGATAGGTTGAATATTGCGATACAGTTACCTGATCTTCAGCTTTTTTCCATATTATTATAATCAATTCCATACCTAATTATTATTGTAATGACACTGGAAATGATGACATATTATTATTATCAACCAAGGAAATTTTTCTGATTGAACAAATGATTCAATACCTATCGTGCAGTTGATTTCGAAAGAGTGCAATCTTAATTCTATACTTGCACAGTATATGCGTACCCAGAGAGGGTACACAATACACAATAAAATAATTGATCCTCGAATTAATCGTCAAGGACCGCTTTCCTACCTCCCGCTTTTCAATAAGTCACTTTCTCATCTTGTCTTTTATCTATAATAGATACAGACGAAAAAACTGATATTCACGTTCTGTTTAAAAAAAAATCGTCGTGCACGTAATAACATTGGTCAAGGGAAAGGTTTTTCTCAAACGTTTTTCTCTACATTTTTGAATGCTTTTTGAGTAGTGATGGAATGGTCAAACGAAAAAACAGTATTGTTTACAGAAGATCATAATTATTGTCTTGTTTTTATATGTTAGGATCTAATTTAGTTAATGAACAGTGAATTTCATTCAACTCATTCGTGTAAAATTCTTGAAGAGGGCTGCGTTATCTGCATTCAATTGAGCCCAAAAACTGTCTTGGGTTCCGTTGTACAAACAACTGTCTATTCCACTACCTTCGTTCATGGTTGGTGCCAGAGGGAGCAGATGTCTGTAAACCCCAGCGAAACTGTGATAATCCCCTTCTCTCAGTGGTGAGGTCATTCCATTTGGAACGGAGGTGAAATATCTTGGCATTGTCCTTGATAAAAAACTCACCTGGAACGCCCACTTGGGAAAAGTTTTACACAAAGCCAAACTGTCCCTATGGACTTGTCGAAGGATTTGTGGTAAATCTTGGTGTCTAGGTCCCAAACAAATTCATTGGATTTATGTGACTATTGTCAGACCAATGATTACTTATGTGGCAATTGCCTGGTGGCCGGAGGCTTCTCAGAAAACGGCTCAGGCAAAGCTCTCTGGCTTACAGAGACAGGCCTGTTTGGCTATCTGTGGCGCCATCAGTACCACACCGTCAGCGGCCATGGAGATCCTGCTGGCTGACACTAGAAGTCACAGCATTCTGGGAATTACCTCTGACATTATGACTCCAACTGTAAACTATGAACTGTCTTATACAGTTCTTTTCCCGAGTAGAGAGGACTGGGTCCTCCGGGAGAAGGAAATACTGAGAGCAGATAGTTGTTGGTTCACAGATGGATCAAAAACACCTTCTGGTTCCGGTGCAGGTGATTTCAGTCGCAAACCCAGGACAGAGATATCAACCTGCCTAGGGACCTATGCGACCGTATTTCAAGCGGAAATTTATGCTATTGAACTGTGTGCGGAGAGATTGGCAGAATCCAACCTCACACACAAGTCAATAAAAATATTATCGGACAGTCAAGCGGCGCTGAAAGCCATTGGCTCTTACCGATCAACGTCCAAACTGGTAACAAATTGCCAAAAACGACTCTCCTCAATAAAAAGATTTAACAAATTGTCTCTGGTCTGGATTCCGGGCCATACTGACCTGGAAGGCAATGAGGCTGCTGACTCCCTTGCAAAGGAGGGTGCTGCAAGCAGCTTCATCGGACCAGAACCTGTTATTGGCATCGCTTCAGGCTTTGCCAAACAAACATTGAATACAAAATAGTTGAGGCTTTCGCGGCCGAGGTTATTAGTATAACTACTTCTCTTCGGGCTTGAAGGCCGTCGTTCTTCGGAATTTCTTCCTGACGTTTCGCTAGCGCGAAGAACGACGGCCTTCAAGCCCGAAGAGAAGTAGTTATACTAAACATTGAATACCTGGATGGCAAGAAGATTTATGGAATTCTGGCGAAATCTTCCAGGATTGGCTCATTCACCCTTCGAAGTCGGAAACCAAACAGTTATTGGACTACAGTAGGGACGAACTACGATGTCTAACTGGCCTTCTCACAGGTCACTGTCATTTCAATCATCATATGCAGAGAATCGGACTGTCAGAAGACAGCTCGTGTCGCCTATGTCTGGAAAAAGATGAAACAGCAGAGCACATAATTTGTGCCTGCCCCGCTGCGGACCGAATCAGGTTTTCAGAGTTTGGCAAGGCTTCACTCTTACCATCTGACCTGAAAGATCACTCACCATACAAACTAATTGGCTTCGTTAAGAAGCTGGGTTTATTTGATCGAGTTTGAATAGGTGTGAGCCACAATAAACCCTTGTGGGTTGCAGTGGAGGGCCGAACAGACCCACTCACTTCTGACCTAACCTAACCTTCGTTCTTTTCGCTTTTTTACTCGTCCAACCAAAAAAGAGATAAGCCGCAGCTCTCGCCGCAGCTTCAATTCAAGCTTCAATTACTTTGTCCCACATAGAAACTATTGTTTAGTTTCGGCTGTACTGAGTGTTGCAGACAATTCAGTTGCGTTGATATAAATGATTTCTCGCATGCTACTAAGCCGCAATAAACTGGTTTGTGCGACTGGCGACTTTCCCAAAGATTTGTTGCATGCTACATGTTGCCAATTGATGCCTTGGTGTAGGGCCGCCTGGGAGAGAATACTTGAAAATGTACAATGAACTGAAGGCAGATCCAATACTAGGAATGCCCGTGGATAACACAGTTCCGCAGGACAACTTTCAAAAAGATCTTTTCAAAATCATCATACCAAGTAGAGAGGACTGGGAAAATGGCCCACTGGTTAAAGCGGAAGAAACTTGGTATACAGATGGCTCGAAGACCCAAGAAGGAGTGGGAGCCGGCGTATACGGAGGCAGAGCAAAGATGAGAATCGCACTCAGCCTCGTACATAATGCAACTGTGCTCCAGGCAGAAGTAGCAGCCATCGAACACTGCATAGGGGAAATGAACAGGCAGAAGGTCGTAAATAAAACCATTGCCATTTTCTCCGACAGCCAGGAGGCAATTAAGGCGCTCAGCTCATTTCAAACCTACTCTAGATTGGTGAGAAGCTGTCTGAGCGCACTCAAGGAGCCAAGTACCCAAAATAGGGTTACTCTAGCATGGGTACCTGGACATGAGGGTCACAAGGGCAACGAGGGGGCCGATGCTCTAGCCCGTGAAGGCGCATCTAAGGCTATGATAGGCCCAGAACTCTTCTGCGGGGTAGCGAAAGCAAGCATAAAGATATCCATAACTTCATGGATGCAAAACGAATCGAAAGATTGGTGGAATAAGCTCCCTGGAATGAGACAGAAGAAAGAGTTCATAAAGGAACCAGCGCCCAGATTCA
The DNA here is from genome assembly GCA_032362365.1 of Zygogramma bicolorata. NCBI lineage: Eukaryota > Metazoa > Arthropoda > Insecta > Coleoptera > Chrysomelidae > Zygogramma > Zygogramma bicolorata. The sequence goes on along the minus strand of JAVJAQ010001095.1, from coordinate 56,071 downwards.
CGGAAGACCTGCTGAACCACAACCGTAAGGTTGAAAGGTTAGTGGTGGGTCTACTAACGGAGCATAGCCGGCTCAGAAAACATATGAGCAATATTGGTCTGACAGAAGAAACCCAATGCAGAATAGGAAGAAACCGCACTGCATGTGCTCTGTGAATGCGAAGCGCTAGCAAGGCTGAGACACGCAAGATGCGGGGAGGAGAAACCAGAGGCTGCTAGCTATATGAAGGAGTCAGTGTCAAGGCTATGGGGTCTCATCAAAGAGATCAAGCTATGCAGAGAGCTCTAACAGCCAAGGCGCATCACAATAGATCTGAAAAGGTCACAGTGAATCAGGCCATGGGCCAGCTCCCAGATAATCTAATCTAAGGCCGCCTTTACACAGTTCGTATTGCATGCTAGTTAGAGCAAGTACATCGGTGGGATGAAATTTTTGGCTTGGTGCGTTGGCATCATAAAGCAGAAATACTTCAAGCAACTGCGTGTTTGAGCGGATTTTGGATGATTGATTTTGATTTATTGTGGAATTTCGACTAGAAAATACAAAATATTGAAAATTGGACATTATCAACCGCCATCTCGACCACCAATGTTTTCGCAATAAAAAATAACAAATAGAAATACTGCCACTAATAAGAATCATAAAACTATTGTAATTCGCAACATGTTTTCGAGTAAGTGACATCGGACAGGTTTGTGTGCGCAACGAAATATTAATAATTGTGAAAACAGCTAACGACTTTGCACTATCGTATACTGTATATGAGCAAATAAAACAACAACACAAACAATTTTTAGATAACATTTCAAGGCTTTCCTCATGGTGTTTATCGAAAATGCCAGCAGCACAACATGTGATTAGTATCCATCTTAAAAATGTTTGACATAATGTTTCGAAATATTTTTCGCAGCTTATTCCTTAACACTACTCAAGTAATGATAATAACCATTCAGAGTTCGGAACTAGTCATAGGTCAATAGTTTCAGTCTCGTATTTTTAATGGGTCGATTTATTCGATCGATCCGTTATTCCTTCATAGTAAGATTATAATGACATGGAATTTTTTTCAGGAAAAACCATGACTCCGATATATTTTCTCTCACATGAATCTAAAATAACTTTCCGATTGAAAGGAGAAATATATCAGATTCCAGGTGATTGTATACGAAATGAACTGCTATATTATTATAGTCTCTTAATGTATGTAAAGTAACAATAAAGACTTTCTTGTAGGAAATGGCAATTTTCACAATATATCATTACGCAGAAAAATGAATTTAAATATTCCTCTTTTCGAACCGGGTGACCAGCTGTGAACTCCGTTTTAGAGCCTTTCTAGTTCATCAAATCTAAAGTAGGTCGTACACACATAATACTGTAATCCCAAGAGCCAATGAATCATCCTATACATAGTATTTTGTAAATGAACGTTATGAAAATTGTAGCCACAATCGCATCCTCTGCGAGAGTTCATAGAAAGGAAGCACTATACTACCAACATTAAGTGGCCCAGGAGCGCTGCTACACCGGAGAACATAAGCCATTCCTTGAGTATTTGACAAAGGAAAATATAAAAAAATTAATTTAAAATTCTGCAGTTATCTCTTTCAGGAATTTGTATAGTCTTTCTTGAGTCGATCGGAATTGATGTCCACACACAACTGATTGTAATACGGAGTCCTGATGTCGGAATTTACAAAACTGCGTATTTATTTCGACTGCAGGAGTTTGGATATTTTCTTTCCACTAACAATCAATGGCGAATGCTTCTCATCTTTTACTCCCACAGTGCAGTTTCACAAAACGAATTACTTAATCTGTCAATTCATTTCTCGCTACTGGTGATTTAATATCCCAATATACCTGAATAAGCCTATAATTCAATTATAATACGGAAATAATATGCTTCTTGACAGTTCATTTGTAAGGTATTATTATGGAATTAGTCTTTTCTCGGTAAAAAGTGGCATTTTTTGAGAATAGGAAATAACCTAGTTGGTACTGAAACTGAGTAATTCATTCTTGATAAGAGGTAATTCCTCATGAGCCGACGCCGAAGGGTAAAATAATTCTGAATGAAAGACAATAGAATTAGATTTTTTGGTTTGATAGGGATAATCTCAGAAATGTTCTTACCTTCAATTAGGTACAGAGATGGAAAATCCATGAAAAGTGGTTCAATAATATCCCCAAAAAAATCACAACAGCGAAAACACCACAACAAACGTAACTCAAAAAAGTTATACACCGCTCGGAAAGTGAGTAAAAAAAATAACTTCTGAAACGACCGACAACGCGAAAAAATAAAATTCGCAAAACCAAACGAGTAGATGTCGTTTGCCAAGGCAAAAACAAGAGAGTCGACGAGACACCGGTAGGCTATATCGCCGCAAACTGTTCGAATCTTGTCTCTTGTCGGCCAGCGACATCACGTCGTCCCCCCTTTCTCGTTGGGCACGACCAGCCACTGCTCCTACTGCTCGGCTCGCTTATCGATACCGCTTCGCGAATTCGAACTGCCGGCCAGTAGCTTCAAGTTCCAAGTAGGGCCAGCCTGTGTGCCGCAGGAGACGAGGGATACCGTACAACTATCAGTGTGACAGCCATACACAGTGAACTGAATGCGGTGGTTCACCCTATCGATTTGAATCGTTCGATCTTCATCAATCACACCAGTTCTTTAAAAAATAAATTAAAAGCGGTAAAACTGTTCGTTATGTTCGCCCCATCTGATTGGGAATCATCAGTATAAAATGGGATATGAACAATTTTAATGTCTGTTTCATGCGAATGTTGCTCTCCTACAAACAACCCACAGAATTAGAAACTCTTGAGCTTTCTCTTACCCCAATCTTATGCTTGGTTCATGTTCATAGACCACACTTTTTCTTCACTTTTCATTTTACTTTTACTCTGTGCTGATGAATGGAGGCATTCATACACAAAAGTTTCGTGTATAAACGCTTCCATTGATCAGCATTGTAGGAACTTACTTGAAGTAAAAAGTAAATTGTTCGTTCTAAAATTGTTCGTTTTCGTTAACCAGCTGACGGACGTCAGCCCTCAGAAGTCGAAACTTGTGCGAGCAATGGATCAACGAGGCCTTACCTTTTAACGTGCGATTACCCAGCGAGGATTCGAACCCCGGCCTTCCGCTTGACAGGCAGGTATTAGAAGTAAAAGTTTAGTCTATGAACCAAACATTAGAGAATATGAAAAAGACAATATATTTTTAATCATCAGTAAAAAATAAAATTTCACTGAAATATTGATAGATGTATACCTGATATTTAACATATATCGTAAATAAACACGATAATATGTAAATTTACGATTATTTGGTATTTGGTCTTTCCAGTCATGATTCGTTGATACAGTTCACATCGATACTACTATTAATTGAAAAAAGGTAAAGTTTCCAACCTTGTAGGGGGTAATCTTCGAAAATACTGATTCGATCCGATCTATTGTATTATTATTGAACAAAAAAAATAGTGAAAAATAATAGTATATTCAAATCAAAACGGAGCAAAAGTTAGTATTGTATAAAATTGACACTGCATGAATTGTTAACGTAATTTTATAACAAAATTGTGAAAATGAGGGTCACAAATCTTTATTCGCTGTATTTGCGTACGGTATTGAAGATCTGAACTCGTTTTGTTACTCCTTAATATATGCTCCACATTCGTTAATTCTGCATCGATCGAGATGAACTATTATAACAGATCTGTAAAAAACGAACGCACCTCATATGTAGGCATACTGAAGAATAATCCAGAGTCAAAATGTCCGCCTTTTTCGTTACAAAGTGTTTCAACCCTTCAAATCTCAGGTATTTATCTTCATGCCAAAAACGAAAGAAAATTTTTCGTGATTTATGACATCACGGTACGGAGTGGACTCTGTCGAATTGAGGTCAAGTAAGGTTAACCACAGCTCGCTTCCGGCTGGGTGACCAGAGGACAGAGCTGTCACAAAGCCTTGTGCTAACGGCTCGTGAAAGCACTTGAAGCACTTTTGTGCTCGTAAGCACTGTGCCTTAATTTTTGTGCATTTTTGGAAAAGGCTTAGTGCTTAGTACGGCTATGCCGTATTACTTTTCGAAAGCGCTTAGTGATCGCGAGCATTTTGTGAATATGAATGCTAGGTGGTCGAGATTCCGGAGAACTTTTCAAGAGTGCTCAATACTTTTAGTACTCAGTGCTCGAAGCCCTTCTTGCCAGTGCTCGGCATAGCTCTGCCAGAGTATTAGGACTTTTTGTCATTATCTTTGCTCGTGCTAGGAATCGCTGAGGGTTGTAACAGAAAAAACTTTTTTAACATTCCCCACAAACTGTCTGGAGAGTAATCCTATCATTTCATGATATCGAATGTTTAGGAATTGAAAATTGCAATAATTCAGTAGTTTTATGTATTTCTGTTTCATTACAAGAAACCTATATGAAGGTCATTACTGACATGAACCCAAAAAAGGAATGATGAAGGATTTTGTCAGTATCGCCCAAAATGGAATTTCGAGCAGACGTTGGTGGTGTGTAGCGGAACCAGCAGAAACTTGAAAAAGGTGAACACATAGCTCTAGCTCTTTGTGATTTGACCAAAGCGTTTGATTGTGTTTCGCATACCATTCTAATCGAGAAACTAGAAGCGTATGGAATAAGAGGAGTCTCCCTCTCCCTGTTCGCATCCTATTTAACAAATAGAAGACAATGTGTTGTATTGAATACAAATGACATCTCAGATATAGATTCAATAGAATACGGAGTTCCACAAGGTTCCGTTCTAGGCCCTCTCCTATTTATAATATATATCAACGATATCTTTCCATATATGGCTCCACATGGCTGTATAGCCTTTGCTGATGATACAACTATCGCTACATCTAGTTCAAGTGAGCATGATCTATTCGATGAAATAAGGTCAGCCCAGAAAAAGGCTGAGAATTGGTTCATGAATAACAATCTGATGCTGAATAGTGCGAAAACGCAGTATATATATCTTTCTCCAAAGACCTCTCTGGCGAGTGGTAAATCTGCCAAATTATTAGGGGTCGTTCTCGACGATGTGCTTAATTGGTCAAATCACATCGAGCAGCTGTGCACTAAAATATCAAAATACATTTTTCTACTCCGAAAACTAAGAACTACGGTTAACCTCCATACCCTATTATCATTATATTATGGTTTTTTTCACTCGCAAATCTCCTATGGCACAATACTCTGGGGAAATGCTTCGAACGCGAATAGTGTATTTATTCTTCAGAAGCGAGCAATAAGAACTATTGTGAGCGCTGGTTATAGAGATTCATGTAAACCACTTTTCACAAAACTGAAAATTATGGCATTACCTTCTATTTATATATGTCAAGTTCTGCTTGAGATTCATAAAAATAAAAACAACCTTGACCACAATGCCCACCATCATGAATACAACACAAGAGGAAAAAACTTACTCAGACCACCAAAGTTTCGATTAGAAAAATCGAAGAAAAATTCTATAAATGTCCATCTGTACAATCTACTTCCAACTACTCTGAAAGAGATGAATGCTTTCGCATTCAAGAAACGAGTGAAAGCATATCTAACTTCTAAAGCTTTTTATTCTGTGGATGAGTACATGGCTGAGGTCCCGTTGGACTATCAGGCCTTGATTGAAGGATCTTGAATTTGTGTCCTTTTTATATACATTTTTTCAGGTGTTATTTTCCCATAACATAGTGTGTGTGACATAATTAATTTATTGTTCAATGTATTTTACATATTTTACTTAAAATTCATGTGCCTTTGTGTTGTGACGTATCTCATTTTGTATAATGTCTTTCGTATGAAAACGTATACACCCTAATGTGATTAATAAATGACGACTTGACTTGACTTACCAAAGAGAAAGTAGGATGTTCACGATTTATGGATGCCAACAAACTTTGAAATCATCTCCTGAAGTGATTTTTTTGGAAATTCCTAAAATTTTCTTGAATACTGATTATTAGTTGAAATTGTTCAGAACACTGATTTGTAGTAAGAAACTCATATTTCAGGAATGTTAATCTGAGTTAGGATTATTTCACTTATCTATCATAAAAGTTTTTCACTTGCCATAAACACCAGTTTATGAATAGAAAATGTCGCGATCATCACAAAAAATCCACAAAAAGTGTTGATTTCAAGGTTTGTTAGCATCTGGAATAAGCTCGCAGAATTCGACATAATGTAGCAGCTGGCACTGCATTCGATTTCGATAAATCGAGCAATGAATGAATGAGGGAAGATGGAAAAATAATAACTTTCGAATTATACTCAACAACACTTTTTTTCAATTACATTCTTCATAGAGCGAGCGGCAGTGAGAAATTTTTTTGAGACAATGTTCAACAGTCTGCCTTTGAAAGGGAAACTAATAATTGAGGGTAATACAAATCGTAATCTGCAAACAAATCACGGGCTGCGTGGTACTTCATGTGAAACCCAGAACTTGCGTTCCTTAACTTCTACAATCATTTGGATGGAAACCTTATCACAGGATGCCTTTCATTTGTTGAACATAAAAATATTGCTCGAAGTACAATAATCATGAACATTACAACTTGCCCGAATGCATTGCAGAAAAATGTGATGAAACTTTGCCCATTACCGAGCCCATTACGCCTTAAAAATTCATGAAGTTCCAGCGCCTGAGTTGCAGATAATGATTTATTTTATCTTCAAGTATTCTCCCTTTCAAAAGAAGATTTTTCAAAAATATCTGTCATACCGACCGGTCTAAGATTCAATGTTGTGAAAACATCCTCAGATCTCTTCAAATTTTTTATTATTCTTTGTTACGCTACTGCTCATGTTAGCGATGATGAACCCTAACGTAGAAAGTCAACAAAACAAAATTATAATTCTTGGCAATAATAATAGGTTTATAATATATGCATTCATGCATACTCATTGTCATTTTTATTGAGTCAGAGTTATCATTGAATACGCTCAGGTATTTCTATCGTGCTATAGAGGGACGATTGAAGTTTTTTTTTTGTTTACAGAGTGGGTGTGGGTTAATTGAGTTGGTACTCATGAAATGCATACACCTGGCTCGTTAGAATATATTTGTACGATGGCAAGGCCGCCATTATGTTATTAGTAAGTGTTGATTGAGTGTACACATTTAAGGTGAGTTCGCGACAGGCCAATCTCTTCTTGCTTTCACTCGTTTCGCTATTCGGTAGAAGGAGGAAATCACAAAGAACATGAACAACCCATTCAGGAATCATACTAAGCTGATTATAGTAACTTCTAGATTATATAAAAATCTTGATGAGACGTAGTTCTTCAGAATTAACTCTTTGACCGGGCGGCAGTAACAGATTTTTCGGCCCAATTTTCTACAGTCTGCCTTTGAAAGGAGAAGTAATTGAAGGTGAAACAAATCGCGATCTGCAAAAAAATTTGAGCGCAGCGCTGTTCTTCATATAAATCTCAGAATTTGCTGCTGTTTAATTCAACAATAATTATTTGCTGAATAGGAATGGTTCGGACTTCCATTGTCTATATCATTAACTCTATTGAAACCTGTTGCTGAGAACGAAAGGATAAAAATACAAATCAAGTAAGGAAATCAAATCCAAACAAAATTTTGAAATGGATTTTTTTGTCAATAAAAAAATTAAGGTTTTTGTTTTATCATTGAAAATAATGTAGTTGAAAAAAAATCGAGACTTCGAATAGGAAATATTAGTCAAAAAAATTCAAATAAAGAAATCAATGAAATAATATTGTGACAAGAAAATTGAGATATGAAATTGATAATGTTAGTCAAACAATTTTTAATACATAAATGAATAAATATTGAAACTAGGTTTCGAGTTGAGTGTACTCACGACGTTTCGATTGCTGGTATATGCAATCGTCTTCGGATTATGATTCACGACGATTAAAAGAACAAAATACTTGGTTACCAGGGAAAACCTTGTAGATCTAATCTGCCAACCCAATTACGAAAATTTTTCAAGAAAGCATTCACAAAAATCAATAATCCTAGCGAATTATCTTTGAGTTTGCATTGTCACAAGTGATGAGTTTCTCGTGGAATCGAAGGACTTACATCTACTCTTGATACCAATGATCAACTAAAATTATATTGTTTGAATGGTCTTGTTGGTGAAAGAGTACGCCATCTGAGACGATCAATTTTATAAACGTTGGTTCGAGCCCCACCAAAACCAATTTTTAGTACTTCTTTTCAAGGATTGAAATATAACTTTTCATGCAGTAATTATTCATTTTAGGAATTTCCGGAGGATGTCGAAAAAATACTTTATATATAAAATTTATTATCAATATAATGCATGAAAGAGAGTTCGGAAGTATTTACCTGGTCGATGAAAAAATAACTGTATAACTCGAATGGATATTGGCCACATCGCCCTCGTGCGATATAGCCACCATATCCACTATTTAAAAAACTACTATTCCTTACAGTTATTAGTGTTCTACATAAATGAATGAAAAACGTTTTCATAGTAACCCTAGTATTTTAATAACGAATTTCAAAGCACCATTTATTTGTGAATAGAATTATGGCCGATTTTTTCAAAATTATTTAATATCTGTCGAGTTTAAAACGAGTTTCAGAAAAATAGTATGTTTACCTCGTAGGAAAAGACACATTTCTGGCTCTGTGTCGTCAAGTCTCGACTTGCGCCTCTTCAGAGTTGTCCAGGAATGTTGGGCTTTTCCTACCTGGTAAACACTATTTAATTACGTTATCATGGATTTTCATCGAGTATCGAGCAATTTCATCAGTTGTCTGGTGATACTTCACGGAGTTAAAATGAGGTTTCTCATACAAAAAGATGGTCTCGTAGCATCGGTGCAGGAGTTTGTTACTGGGTTGAATACAAAAACACCCCTTTTTCAAATAATAAGCCTAGGAACTGGTGGTAAAGACTAGGCCGTAAGCAAAGATGGCAAAAAGCGAAGAATTTCTCACTTTTTTCTGAAAATTATTTTTTCTCAAAAACGAATTATTTCATGTATTGAAATCGATTGAGAGGACACTTACAAATATACGAATTCATATGTTTTTTTTTTTCGAACTTTGTGTGACCACGAGCAATATGAAGATGCATATATTATATTTCTCCTTAACATGGCCATAGGTGGTGAATCTGCCGTATAAGTTTTCGTGTTTTTCTTTGAATCTAGAAATGAACGTGATTAGTGGTTTTGTAATCATTCTTAGGTGAAAGTTTTATAGATATCTGTACTTATAATTTCGTAATATTCACATTTCGGAACCGCTGGTCAGAAACCTTACTAATGTTGGATACAGCATTGGCAGAGGGGCAAAAGCAAAAGTTGATACAGTCTTCTTGGCAAAGAATGCGATCATACAAATGTTTTCACATGACATCACAAACAATGATGCTTTCTGAGTAACTATGTCCGACTTTTGATATTTTGTCCCGGTAGAAGTGGAGGATAAACTTTTCACGATCGCTCTAAACACATGCGGAATTGTAAATCTTTATGACAATCTTAAAAGGAATAATAGAAATGTTTCAACATTTATTGTATTGAGTTTCAATAGTAATAGAGTTTTAGTTCGTTGCGACATCACAAAACAAAAAGTTATTGCGCTACAAATTCAGAAACGGCTGTACCGATTCTCTAAAAAAAAGTGTTGGAATAAAAAATCATTGGACCTCACTAACTTCTATTTGATAAAAAGTTATACCACCTATTCGGAAAAAATTGATTTGATGGAAATATTTGCTCCATCGAAAACCAGTAGAAGAAAGATGTCTTTTTTCGTAAACTTTGCACATCCTAAATATTTACGATCATAATGTGAAATTTGATAACAGAAACATATCAGTGGGCTAAATTGATGCCATTCTCAGAAGAGTAAGTAAGTACATTTTCCAGAAGGCGACTCTCCGAAACCGAAACTCATTCTATGTTTGTCTCAATTTGTAACATGTGATTCATAGCACGGTCTGAGAATCGGACTCGAATAGCTCGGTCACCCACCTGAAGCACTCCAGAGAGTAGATGATTGGACAGCACTCCGCCTTGGTGAATCTTACCTGAAACAAATATATACATATATATCCAATTGAGGAAGAAAATGAAAAAATAAATATTTTTGAGTTGAAAAACAACTGTAGATCCACAGGGTAGATAGATATACTCCCAAAATATTCAATCATGAAAGTTTGAGGCATGAATAGTTCAAAGAAATAATTGGATTTTGACACACTTTCAATGACTGTGATACATCGTCCTGCTTTTACAGGGTAAAAATGAAATATTTAAGGATTTACCTATCTATGATTTACAAAATTGTATCAATCTGAAATCAGACAAGATGTTTTAGGCAAAAATGGTTTCAAAATCAATATGAAGACTAGAAAATCTCCCACCAACAGAAGCAGCACGTCAAACGAACTTATTTTCAACTCCATTCATGGCTGACACATTTCAACAAACATCCCTTCCTAACAATTATCATGTACTGAATCCAACTGGTTGGGGTTAGAAATTAATTGAAGGAGAATTGATACCATTTTGATCATTGGACTCGCTTATTGTACCTGAAACTCGTCGATCAAAATCACCTGTGCTTGTAAGACTGGCTGTGAGAGATTGATGTGTACCTACCTATAAGAAACATGGGTTATTGTGCTCGAATTTGTGTGTAGAATGCTGAGCAGGAACATGCAAGAATCTTGAAGTGATCAATTCAGACCATCCAGTCGATGACAATGAAAATAAGCGAAAATAAGTTTTCTGAGAAATTGAATATTAATAGTTCTGTTAGCTTTCTGTAGCATACCGACTGATTAGTGAAGAAAAATGTGTAGTGTGATTATAACACGAATATTTATTTCCAAATATCGATTTGTTACTTTGTTCAATTATGCTTTTTATTTTCATTGAAAGAATATATTTCGATGATCATATCTTCCTATTGGCCATCTTTTCATTTTGAAAAAATATGTATTTTCCTAAAAATTAATATATTTCCAATCCTACTTCCTGCTGCCCGCCTATCTCAAATGAACAAGTTGGCAAACAACAACTCATCAGAGTTTCGTCACATGGTTTGCCACAACACTAGTATTTCAGCTTATCGTCAGTTTTTTCCTCATAAACACAAGGTCTCCTGACTGAAACCATAAATTCGCAGTTGTCTTCTTCTGTTCGCACTATCTGTGATGTTTTTCCGAAGTATTGCCTTTCGTTGTACTCGGCTATACCGAACTGATGAAGGCTAATGAATCAGAAACACGCACTTGATCACATTGGAATTGTTCAGAAAAAAATTATAAAGAAACAAACGCATAACTGGGTTCATCTAGGATTGGATTCATCGGATCATTGCCAATTTGAAATATATGCAATAAGTTTCCGAAAATAAAAAAAAATCATCAAAATACGTTGTCGAGATAT
>JAVJAQ010001095.1:0-38734 GCA_032362365.1 Zygogramma bicolorata | reverse complement strand
TAATAATAACAAGATCACGATAGTTTTGAACAGAACAGCCGGCATTCGAGTAACATGTTTGAAGCCAGGCTGATGATTGCGTTCACATGCTTTTTTTTTCAAATTTCCTGCACAACAAGTTCAACTCTTTCTCTCTGAAAAGGTGCTCGTTTATTTTCTAAATAGTTATTAACAAATTGGGTAGCAATTAAAAAAAAGCTTTTTCAGCCCCAGATGAACTTAGAACAACCATTTTCCTCTCAAAGTGAGTGTATATGCCACCTTTGCAATGTCATTGAAGTTTCTATGGGCAAAAAAAGATAATGAATTTGCTTTCTAGGTAAAAATTACAGTACTTTTGCAATTAGATTCAGCGGTTAAAACAACATTTTTCAGTCTACATCGCCCCAGTACGGGAGAACAACTCGTTCTCTTCCTTAAGGTATAATGATGTTGCCAAAAAGCAATCGACGAATCGATCTATTATTTTTACCATACTCCAGCTATCTATTAACCAATCACTCAGTGTGATAACTAAGTCATGAAGCATCCATTTCAATCGTAATAATTTATTTCTGTACAACTCTACTACCTGAAAAACTTATCAGCAACTGTCCTGACCCAAGCTTACTTCCCTGGTCTAATTTAGCACGATGAGCCGATGAAGTTCGAATGCGGGGATGGCATATAATTCGCGCTATTTTGAAGTAATTGAAAAATCAGGTTATTTTAGACAAGGTGTTCGATTGATGAGGGTGGCATTTATAGCATATTACATAACGAGGAGGATAATTAGCCAAGTACGGCAATTCGCGAGTGCACGTAACTAGCCTTACCCTTGCGTACTGTACTTTTTCTACTCCCACCATGCTTGTGCGGTGATTTCTACTGGTGTAGCATTTTCAACGATCAACGAGACACTGGATGACAGCAAGTAGGTAAAAAATTGCTTCCTTCATAGAAATAACAAGATACAGTACCAATCCACAAACTGTTAATTTCCTAAAATATCATTCATAATTCAATTTTACAAAGAATCTGATGAAAATCGATGAATTTGGTTTTTGGGCCATGTTGTCATGAAATCAAATTTATCAAGTCAAATGTTACACATCCCATCGTTTTAAAAAAAAATCCTGAAGCGGTCGCCATCAATCAAGAATACACGTGTATTCTAAATGAGCGATTACCAAATAGCTGTCAAATAAGTGATAAACGGTTTGAAATAGTGGAAGTTGAAAAACTCCTTATATTCATTGGTAGAAATTTGTTTGTTTATCATGAAATGAAGCCAAGAAAAGATACCTCCCTATACAGGGTGACCTCCGGGAATTCATCGATGAGTTGGAAAATTGTGAAAATATGGCAGTGAGGGAATGACGTTGGGGGTACCTAAAATAGTTTCGTGTTGCGAACACTTTCGATTATACCGCTAGTTTCCTTTGTTATTTTAAATGGAACACCCTATATGTTATTAGATTCATATTCTACATCAAATTCTAGGTGTAGATCTTAAAACACACAGTTTTCATCTAACTTGACTAGTTTTTTGAGTATTTGATATTTGAGTTCGTTATGGTTTAAATACTCCACGCTATGTTGAAATAGATTTGCGGGAATTTATAGTATTATGCCTGCTTAAAAGCCTTTCAGAGTGAATTTGGGACTTTCGAACCATTTCCAGAGCAATTCTGATACAAATGCTCATTTTTCAATTTGAAAAAAACGAGTTTAATTGTGAATGAGTTATGTAGAAGCTTCGTTATAAATTCTATCAAATCAAAACTATCTGATATCGCATTGTTCCGATAATTGTGGGCTTGCGTGCGAAACCGGAAATATCCATTACACAAATATTTTCAAAAGATGCCCACAAATCCGTTAAATAGATCTGAAGCCAGAAACCACAAAAACGGGATTCTGGGTGAAAAAATTGATGTTTTAGGTTATGCACGCGTACTCCTCAATTATTGAATCTTCAGCCTTCCAGAGGACATGATTCTCGAATATCGATACTACAGGTCGACTGACTCAAAAATCACGAATGATCATAGATGAATCCAGTTGTATGGAAATGGATGAGGATTTCGAATTATAGCAAAACCAGTTTAGAGCTCTGCTTTCTGACGATGTGGTTGGTATCTCTCGAACAATGCATGTTCTGATACTTCGTTAAGAACTTTGACAGCAACGGTAGAAGTGATGTGAATATAAACTAGCTATGAATTTTCTGGCCAATTGATAATTATTCAAATAGAATGAATTTGCTCCGTTGCAACCAAAAAAATGTTGTTTGTCTTATGCCTAGTTAACATTTCTTAAAATGACCGCGTTATAGAATAGTACACGTACTTGCAGTTGACGGATTATATATAGAGTTCGTGTTAGTCGAATTTTGTTTGATATTTTCACAAGCGGAAACAGAGAAATTCTTCCATATCAATGTTACCTGCCGAAATCTAAAAATCCAGTACAAAAATCGTTCAGCTTATTACAAACTATTCATCATTTTTTATCTCAACGATGCTGGCGATAGTAAATAAGTGATTTGTACCAACGAATAGCTACCCATTCATAAAAAAACAATTTCGTAATGCTTTCTTAATTGTTTCTACTACAATCATACGAAATAATCTACTATCGTTTTTCCATTCATAAAACCAATCCACTTGTTTACGGTTGGGAGAATATATAATTTCTAACGGATATGAACAATTTTATCCGGAAATTGATTTCAAGTTTGGCTATTACAATTTCATTTGTCAAGAAAGAAAACATTTCAATTAACCATGAGCCTGTAACACTCTTAGGGGGTCAAATGACCCAACATGAAGCACGTTCAGAGCGATGCTATAGTATGAAATAATATCTTCTAGCAGTATGCAATCATTTTTCAACGGAAAAATTAACTGATCAAAGGGGAAAACCGAATTTCCTACCCAAAAATGATCATTTACGACCGGATATTTTTTAAGGCTTTCTTTGAGATGATTCATTCCTGAAAAACATATCACGTGGAACCCAGTGCCGTAAAAAAATAATGGTACAGAGAGGCATTTTTTTGTCGATTGGCATATTGCCGTCCAGTATTATTATTATTTTAGCACGGCACTGAGTTATTCGTGATTAGTTGTTCAGGCCCCTCCATCTTGAAAGTAACCGAATCAAAAAGTTTCATCATAACTGCAAATGTTTGGGGAGGGAATCTAGTTTTCTCCTGTATTTACTGGATTGTACCTCTAAAAGGTGACGGCATAGTGATAGAAATTATATTTCATTCAACGGCATCATCTTGAATGTTTCTTGAAGAGAAATATATTGTCACGATTTTTACCTACAGAAATATTTGAGGGTATCCATGCACTAAAAAACATGTAAAAATATTTTATTTATTTATTTACGGAGTCCATTACAGTATTATACAAGTTGATATAAAATTGCGGTCCTAAATACATAAATACCTACAAAACATACATTTATGATAAAAGCCAAATACATTTGTTTTAAAATTTCATGGTCCTATGGAATTATAAATAAAAAAATATATATTTTCACTACACAGAAACATTAATATACTCCTGGAAAATGAGAGAAGCTCATATTCAAACAGTATCACTGAACCAAGTGTTTGTCTTCTTTTTTCTTTTTTTTTCAATTTCTATTTTTTAGTTCGCGTTTGAAAGTAGAAAAGGGGATGCCGAAGTAGTTTAAATCTACTTTATTGGCATTCCTTACCATTCTTGTTAAAGGGCTGTGGCATCCATAGTTTCGGTAGTGGTGTTTGATATGAAAGGTATCATTCGACCTCGTACCAGAGGTATTAATTTTAAAGTTGATGTGAGAGAGAGGCTCTGGGGAAGAAATTTCACCCTCTAGCAACTCGAACAAAAAGCATAAGTCAGTTTCAATTCTTCTTGTTTCAAGATTAGTTACATTCAATAATGAACATAGGGTTGGATAATCATAGTCGTAATTGTCCTTATGAATTCCGGATTTGTATGCAGAAGATCTTAGAAATTTGTGTTGAACTGTTTCCAGCATGTTAATATAAGTCTGATAGTAAGGACTCCATACCACAGACGCATATTCCAAGTTTGAACGGACAAATGCACAGTAAAGAACTTTAAAGGCGTTGACTGAGAGGTCTCTGGATACTCTCTTGATGTAACCTAGCATCTTGCGTGCTTTCAGGGAGATCATCATTATGTGTTGAGAAAACGATAGTTTATCATCCAATAATACCCCAAGGTCTTTCATTTGAGATACCCTTTCTAGGTCTAATGAGTTGATAGAGTATGAAAACTCTATGGAAGAATGATTTCTGTTATAATTTATAAAAAAGCATTTATTTAGGTTCAGATCCATTCCATTAGAATTACACCAATGTACAAGGTTATTGATTTCACTCTGAAGTTCACGGCAATTGATTTCATTTTCGATAACTTTGAAAATTTTTAAATCGTCAGCAAATAGTAGAAATTGAGAATACTCTATATTTAGGCCAATGTCATTGACAAATAAGTTGAATAGTAAGGGGCTACTGTGACTTCCCTGAGGAACCCCAGAATGAACTTCAGTACTGTCTGAAATGTAATTGCCTATTTTGACCCATTGATGCCTGCCAGTTAAGAAGCTATGGAGCCAGTCCAGTAGATTACCAGTGATGCCAAATGCCTTTAGGTTTGTAATTAATAGTTCATGATTCACTCTATCAAATGCTTTCGAGAAGTCTGTGTAAATGGAGTGAACCTGACACCCCCTGTCGAAAGCATTTAAGATTGTATTTTGAAAAGAAAGCAAGCTGGTGACAGTAGATCTCCCCTTGCTAAATCCATGCTGCTGATCAATAATCAAACTTTTACACTCCCATGATAGATAATCTGTGACCAATGAGTCCAGCATTTTAGGCAAACAAGACTGTAAACAAATACCCCTATAGTTTGAGATATCCTCAACACAACCCTTTTTGAAAATCGGTCTTATGAAACTATATTTTCAAAAATCTGGAAAAATCCCTTGGTCCAGAGACATATTGAAAATTAAATGAATAGGAATACTCACAGTATTAAAAAAATATTTTCTCAGTTATTCGAGTTTCGAAAAACCTTCAATAACTCGAAATCATCGCATTTTTTGTCTTTTGCTCGTATTGACAACATATATCTTCGAAAAGTTTCGAAAAAATGGGTTTGTCGACGCAAGCCGGTAGGTGTTCAATATAAACAATAGTATTGTGTTTTCCAGGAAGGAAAAGCCGAACATTCTTGGATGACTGTGAAGATTCCAGGAAAAAGGCCACTTTACTGCAAATAGTTCAAAATTCAAAGGATATTAATTAGTTTCGAAAAAATCGCGAATAATTTTATTCACAACTAAATGGTGCTTTGAAATTCGTAATAAAGTTACTTTGGTTATTATGGAAATTGGTTTCAATCATTCATGTAAAAGACTAACAACAGAAAGAAAATATAATTTCCTCACTGTGTCCTTACCTTTTGATATTGTGTTTTATTTGGGAACTGGGGACATGGGAAATTTTTCAATTTCTAAGGTGCTATTATTATTGCTCAGTTACTACATGAGGGTATTTTATGCCCGTAAAGTCCAGTTTGGCATCCGCGCGAACCATAAACACAAAAATCTGCATTTTTCGTTTTTATTTGAACACCAACGATAATATGACTTTCATAAGATGAGACCGTCGCGAACAGACTCTGCGAGGCGTTCTTCGCGTAGGAGTCTAATAATATATGTACGCGGCCTGAGAGAAGACAAACATAGATTTTATTCTGTTAAATAGGTACTATTGTGAAGAAATTTATCAACGAAAATATGTTTCAACATGAGTCAATTGGAACAAGAGAAAAAACGTAGGCTCCGAGGGAATGCTTTTCGGCTATTTGATAATAATCAAACACCCTCTGTTAACATGTCTACATCATTCATGGATGTTTGATTCAAGTTCCGTATACTTGGGTTACTAATTGAGCAAGAAAAAGTGACACGCTATATAGACATGGTAGTAGCTGTTCTAGATTTACTTTTTATAAAATAATTGAACGTCTATGAATGATATACACTTATCAACAGGAGGTGTTTGCTAATCATTTGATGTTACTTCTTTTATAGAAATTCAGTATTTTTTGCAGCATTGGAAACCCCAAATCACTTTACTCTTCCTTAATATTCACAGGTGTTACACTTAGGTATGAAATCAATATCTACGCGTGTTACCCAACTTGGAAAAGCTCAGAAAGAACGTCCAAATTGAATCATTTATTCGTTTAAACAAGATAATTTTCTGACAATCCTCAATTTCTTCGAAATCGATAACAATCTGATGATGAGTCAAGTCCAATTGTCATTCAAATAGAAATGAAATACATACTGGTATTATCCGTACCCTTGTACAAATCTCTTCAAGCATAGTCGGAAATTTTCATAAAACATGAGAGTGTGAAAGAGTTTATTGCGAAACTTATTAGGCAGCAATGCCTACCAAACTCCATATCTCATATCCTAAGCTAGTGAAAATCGAATTACCGAGATATATGCCAAAAACGAGATACCATAACACATTCACGAACGAGGGGAGCATACATTTCGACATGTGCTTTATTATAGTAATATAATATGCAGAAACATCCGTTTTTTATACTGTTCATAGTATGACTCACCCATTAGCATTTATGGATTTATTTGCAACACGAATCACTTTCACCTTATCTTCATCTCTGACAGACCACCGATTATCGGCCCCATTGATACTTTCATTGCATCTTTCTTTTTTCCGTATCAAAGATGGACATGTGAGATATGGAAAAATAATAGCCTGCTTCTCCTTCTCTTCCAAGTCTTGACAAAAGGTTTATGGGTCTGCTTTTGTTTCTTTCACTCGATGATATATTATCACAAATAAACAATCGAAAGATATCAACAGACTAGCGACTAGTGGGACTATAAAAATAGTTCAGGCTACGATGCCCTGAATATAGGTCGAGAGTTGAACATCTGTTTCTTGGTTCCAAGCAAAAAGTATAGGGAAGTAAAGTTTTTTATTTTTAGCAGGTTGAGATGCATCTTGCTCATGTTTACTTAGTGCATGTTAGACAGATTTACGCAAGTTGAGAATTTATCTTAGTTCATGATAACGGTCGATTTCAAATTCGATACTGAAATCTTGCTGAAAGCATGTCGTATCGCCTCTAACCGAGAAAATATTGAATGACATGATATTATATCTACCTGTTACGAAATGAGCATGAAATACAATTCAATACCACAATCTTGTTAGCGATTGCGGCGCTTTTGAGGCGAAGCGATTTTTTGTTTTTGTTTTACAGAAGAATGATTATTCAACCTAGATTGGTATGGTAAACGCGCCGTGAAATGTCGTGGTGCAAATATCAGGCAACGACCTTTTCTGACTCAGATCTGTGAAGGCATATCATATTGGGTGGAAAATATTTCCAGCTTGAACGTTGAAATATCAGGATGGTGAAGGTTGAAATTGCATCAGTGGAAGTTAATTTTCTATTGCAAATCACTTTGTGAACACCAGCATTTTATACAGTGAAAATCGTATATCAATTTCCAAGTTGTAAATATCTGGATCTGAAACGTTTATTCACCAATGATTCTCCTACCTATAGATGGAAGGGTGACAATCATTCTATATAATATCACTCACCCTATGGCGGATACCTGTTCGAACCTCTAATACCTACTCATAAAGGTCGAAATATCTTTCCATTTCAAGGAGTGCAATTCCTTTTACTTTATAGTGGCGGCTCCGAAGTCATTTGTGTGACTCTGTCATATATTCCACATTCGCAAAGTAAGTAATTGAAGAGAGTCCTCCTTCTCTCAGCATTTCGCTTATGATGCGTCTGCCTCAACTCTGATGAGAGACAGAGACCGGTTAGATTTCCCAGAATGCCGAGTGCGGGTTCGAGTCCATAGTATCGGACTCCTAGCTTGGCTAGCTGGTCCGCCCGCTCGTTGCCTTCGACCTCCGTGTGGCCCGGGATCCGAGACCAACATTACCGTGATTTCCTTTTCTGTCGCAAGACTCTTTAGGGCATCTCCGCACTCATGATCTGGTTCTGTTTGCGTTTAGACCCCTTTATAGCGGCCCTATTGTCGGAGCAGACACATACATGTCTCCGAGACTGACCTCACCTCTTCCATTTTGATTGCCTCCAGGATGGCATTCAACTCGGCTTCGAAACCTGTTATACGTAGGCATAGCTTCTCTCTCCGTTTACTAATTAAACTCCTACTCCGACTTGTACCTCCTTCAGTGTGGAGCCGTCTGTAAAATAGACTAAACTCTCTGGGAGAAAGATTACCTGTTTATCTTCCAACTTTTTCTGTCTGGGATCTGTGTGGGGTTGTCTTTGTATTTTTCCCAGCTTGCTGGTTGTAATCATCTGGTCCACTCTTGGTCCCCAGACTACAGCTTCAAATAGGATTCTGGGTCTGATTTCCGCCGTGTAGATCCCGTGGTGAATGTGATATTTGAGGCCCATATCTTTCTCCCACGGCCCTGCGCAAAGTCCTTATAGCCATAACCGACTTCTCTACTACTCGATGGACGTGTGGCCCCCAACTTAGCTTCGAGTCCAGTATAACTCAAGGTATTTCACCATCTAGGGTGTTCTGGAAGTCTTCCACCCATTACCGGTGATCTGAACATGTCTACCTTTCTTCTCTGTTTCAGTCGGATTAATTGCGAGAGCCACCACCTTTCTATTTTCCTGCACGCTAATTGAATTCCGTCAGAAACCACGTCTTGCCATATAGGCAGGTGGTAGCTGTTTCAGGTGGACCCTTTCTTCTTTTTCTTGGATAAATCAAACGTCTTTGAATGATGTAAACGAACCTATCAAAAAGTGTTTCTAATTTCTTTTATTTTACCTCTTTCAAAGAAGTTGTAAGTTCTATTTATTGATTCGAAGAAGAAATCCACAAAATAATTCCCCAAACTTCATTCTCTCCACAAAAATATACAAATTCCTAACTATCATTATTTCTTATTTAGGATAATCCAAAATCATACTGGGAAGCTTTTATTCCACTTGCAATGTATGTAATTATGTTCGTACGGGTGGAATCTTTCAAGTCAATTTTGAAGCATATCTTTAATGGCAGGAGCTGAAAATTGGTACACGTCCAGTTTGGGTGACCATGTATGGTTAGTTGGGTGAGGTCATATTGAATACAACATTGCGGAACACCCAAGATGGCGGACTTGTTACTTTCACTGCACCCCTACAATGTGAGTATCGAATGAAATGGCTTGCGAGAACTCGAAAAGTACAAAAAAAGGTAAAAGTAAAAAAAAATAAAATAAGCTTTTATTCGAATGCACTCAAAAGACTCTTCCTTCAGGAGTTTCACTGTCAACACATAAGATTATTACGTGAATTAAAGTAAATAAGAGTACATAAATGTCGCGACAAGCTTTTATATCATATAAATTATGTGATTACCTTATATGATGATAATGTAAGTTTTAGGGAAGTTAATATTATTCTTCTTGGTGTATTCAAATGAAAGCTGGCTTCAAAAAAGTTTTTTCCTTTTCATCTATTTTAATTCGAATTATAATGAAACGAATCAGTCTTCCAATTTTCGTTGAATTATGAACAGGTAATAAATCCGGTTAATTTGTCCGACAATATGGTTGAAACACACTGAAAGTGAATATCGAAATAATGAAATGAAAATTACTAATAGTCATGAACAGCGTTAATATATCAACTTTTATTGAAAAACACTTCATTGTTATTTTCACTAATCAGTTTACGATACCGTTACATGTGTTTCACTACACAATAGGTTCTTCAGTACCTGAAAAAGCAATTGTGTAGTGAGTTACGTGTAGCGTTTTTGTGAACTGTTCAGTGAAAATCACTATTTTACATATAGTGAAACGTGTAGCAGTTTTGTGTCTGGTGAAAAACGCAGATTTTCTTTATTTACATCATCATGGATTTTCATGATGTATCAGTATCCGTTATCATATAATTTTACGGATTGTTTGTACATTTTTCTTCTGGTTAAACCCTACTCAGCCTGAATGATATATAGATCTTTCGAGCTTCCATTATTATTCCTATTTGAACATGTAGAAAAACTGATGGATTCAAGAAACGACTTTTTACGTCGAATCGGTTCGGTAGTTGAAGACAAAAATACAGTAAGATTTTTTTCATAGGGTTGCCAAACTGTGACACTTGTTCACCTATTCAACATCTTCAAGCATAAAGAAAAAATGTATCTCCTTGAAAATGCATTGTACAGCAAAACGCATATCGCGGATTTCTAAAACCTTAAAAAATCTTACGAGAGTATTTAGTTGAACTGGCCGATACTTGATCAACATCCATATTCAACAAAAAAAATCAGTTTCCTGTATGACTCCCACTAACAATAGGTTAACAAAATCGCGACACGAGTTTGGCTATACCAAAGGCTTCCTCAAGCAGGATCTCAACAAGTGATGTGGTTTCGTAGTAAATCCGTTGGCTGTGAGAATATAAATATATATATATATATGTATACGAAATTCGGTACTCCGGGTTTTCTTGACGAGAGAAATCATAATTTTGTATTAATTTCCATGTAACATCTAGAGGGCGCAGCGTACGCTGTCATTATTTATTTCAAATTGCCCTCTAACTTTTTTGACAGTAAACTTTTGGTTCTTTTCATGAAAAAACCTAATTCCCACACCTCTTCCAAGTAAAAAAGGTACACCTCCTCAACAACGCTGGAGGTGATCGTTTTCGAGATATTTACAATTTTCTATATCGATGCATATTACTTAGTTCCTAGGGCGCTAAGTGAAGTTGCTGAGAACATTACAAAAACTAATTATGTGGTGGATTTCGTCAAAATGAACAACATAGTTTATCCGTTGGTTTGTCGGTATTGAGTTTCGACATTTCGCTTGGTGCTAGCATCAAGTAGGAGCAGTAACATTCTGGAAAATGCCATCTGAGATGTTGGCGAAACGTTGAAACTCAATACCGACAAACCAACGGATAAACTCCCAGAATAACAACTTCGCATACTCAACCATCCGTGAAAACCTTCACTGTGTGTGACACACTTAACTTATGTAATGTAATTTTGCCTATAACGAATATACAACAACTAACGTGAATAAATTCAACTTTGTTATCAAATTAACTAGTTGAGATACAACTATCTTCAGAGAGCATGATGAAAGCAGATTCCTTCAAATTTTGTTTTCTGTTATTGCTTTCTCTTCCTTGATATAAGTCGGCAGTAAAACTATTTCTGATGATTTCAAAAACAGAAAGATTGGTGGTCCTGGATATTAAAACCTCGATCAGAACTCAATGTCACTGCCGATTGCGATCACATGTTGTCATTTGGGCTACGAATGTTATCATGTTAGAGTTGCGTGTAAATAGCAATAAATTTAACGTATTTATTTCATATATACAGTGTGCCCAAGATAAGGATGAACAGCATGGGGACGTGCCATATAAAAAAACAAAGTTGATGATGATTTCTTCCAAACGAAACGTTGTACGGAGATTTTGTGAGCGCCATTTTGTAGAGGTAAAAAAGTGGCAAATCGCCAAATTTCGGTTTTTCCCGAATATCTCCGGAAGTAAACAACATTTTTGGGATTTCTCAACATCTATTCATTGACCCCTTAATTGCGCAACTTTTTGTCCATTTGACCTACCGTGTAACTCTTACGGTTACCGAGATCCCCATGCTGTTCATCCTTATCTTGGGCACACTGTATATATATATATATATATATATATATATATATATATATATATATATATATATATATATATATATATATATATATATATATATATATATATATATATATATATATATACATATAAACATACATATATGCATATGTTATGATAGTGAACATTATCTAAACAATATATTAAAACCATTTAATAACCACTTATTGGTACAACACGTTCATTATACGTTTAATGATATTGATATCATTATGTTCCTATTTAACGTAGTAACATATCATTCATACTATCTTCATATGGTTGATGGTTTAATGGAATATACATTTCAAATCGATAATGAAACCATCTATATTCTGGTTATCAATTGACGTTGATGTGTGCACTATTGTTCTGAGTGATTTTCACATTACCAAGCAAAGTTATTCAACACTGTATCACTTAGATGCTCTCAACAACTACTACATGGTTAAAATAGAACGTTTATATCACTTATCATTCATACTCCTTTTTGATGAAATTATTACACGTTAATGTTGAATATGATAACAACGTTTACGTTGAATGTATTCTTCAACTGACCTATCAAATATGTATTTATTCACTAATTGTTGATGGTGATGAATAAAGAGACGAATTTGATCCTCTATCAAACAACCATTCAATCTAGGAAAACTTAGTCACCGTTGGTGACGTGCTTTAGCAGCACTCGCTGCTATAAATACCACCCAACATCCCTCGATACCCCAGTTCGATCTAAGGAGTGGGCAGATTGAGACCTCAGCGTGAAGTCACATTTACCTCTTGAAAATGGCTCCAAATATATTTTTTTTTATATATATATATATATATATATATATATATATATATATATATATATATATATATATATATATATATATATATAGATATAGATATATATATATACACATTTATTTATTTATTTATTTTACTTACTATTTTTCTTTTCGTCGCCCCACGTTCGTGGTGCCAATTTGTTTTATATTTTTATTTCTATAGTTTGATAATTTGATTGATTTGTCAATCATAAAGAAATTGAGTGAAGTTTTTAAGTTATAAGTTTTTATAGAAATGTTAAATTGTTGTTCAAAATATCTTTATAGTTTTCAAAATGTAAATATGCCCAGTAGATTATTTTTCAATTGTATTTATGCCTTTTTAGTTTTACATCTTTTCTAGCTCAGACGGACGCCAATGAACATGATGAACTCCTTCTCAGCGGTGTGGTTTCTCCCGACTGCAGGGATGTCTCTTGATGTCATGTATTTTGTGAGAGAGAAAGAGAGAAGCAAATAAAATAACTTCAAAATCCAATCTAGTAACATATTTTTATTTCAATTTCAGTACCTACCCTTTTCTCTTGAGAATCAGAAATCCAAATATATTATAGATTGATCTCGGAATTTCCTTATATTTAAAATCGCTGATCTAGGAGAAACCCAACCTATCTTATTAAATTTACTGAAAACTTATATAGTGAAAAATTGGAACAATGATTCTGCTCAGTGCAGTTTCCGAACAAGTTCTGAAAGCATGTTCGTACAAGGAACAAATACCTCTAACCAAAATGTTTTATTCGCGGTAGAATAGTCTATTGGTTATGTTTTCTGATATGGGATTGAAAATGAAGTTCAAGGGGTCGAAAATACGAATAATATACACTCAGGAATGGAAAAGTTCGATGGGAATAGTTCACCTGGACATGAGTTGGTTTAGTGAAGCCTGGATATCAGCTATCTTACAGGAACTTGGAAGTTGTATTAGCTGGTACGTACCAGATTTTCTTTTACGGCTCTTATTACTGACAAGGATATCATCAGCTTTCTTTCAGGTTTTTCTCTTTCTAAATCTTTTCGGCTTCTCGTAAAATTTCTCGCATACCTTCTTGTTGATTCTCCACACCGTTGCTATAGTCCCGTTTTACACTCACGAAATTTTTCACAAACCACTACTTATCATTTTATTTTTACTTACTTAATCCCATATACAATTCTAATGGTATAATAACTTTTTATCTACACCCGTACTCTAATAATACACTTATATGCCCACCACCCGTTTTATAATGAAATCCATTACGATACAGATTTTCATTATGATACAGATTTTCAACCAATAGAAACCCATTATTTTTCAATCAAGCATGATGTGCAAGCTCTGCATTTTGACGTTTGTCAAGTCAAAATCAGTAGGTATTGAATTTTTGAAGAATTTAGTCAATTTTCGATAATCGAATGAAAATGTCTTATAGCAGTGATATAGAAGAATTACCAGCGACTCCTCCACAGATGTCTTAGACAAGAAAAAAATACAATCGAAAGGATTATATTTTTCATTCGACAAATGCAACACATATGTTGTTATTTTCGTTCAAACCTAATGTGCTTTCATGGCCGAATGGTCAGCGGCGCTGGCAGTGATTACAAACGTCCCGGGTTCAATTCCAGATCTCGGCAAAGACTTTTTTTCATTTTTTTTCTTCTCATTGTTGTATTTTCCGTGGTTATACCATTAATTATAATTCTGTAGAATTTTTCAAAGAAATACGATTGATTACCTACTATTATTGTGTTCAATATAAATACCTAATATTATAATATTTTTGGTTCTTCATTATTTATTGGGTGTAGATAAAATAGCGTATGCAACTCTCATGTAATGGTTATTAATACACTCGCATAAACCATACGAAACTCACCTTCGGCTCGTTTCGTATCCCGGTTTATGCTCATATATTAATAACCATCATTACACGATCGTTGCATAATATACTATTATCATTTTCCATTCATCTCTCTCATTTGTTATTTTCCAAATTATGTTTGTCATTCATAATCTGTCAAAATTTGTGTTTTATTTTCATGTCTAGTCAGTGAAATTCAATGTACAGTGTGTTCTCATGTCAGTCTTGAGTTCTATTTTGTGAAAAGTGTTTAGTAATGTACTTTCCAGTGAAAGTGATGATTTACAAGTACTGCATTGTAGGTTGCCTGATGTGGAGCTGAATGTCTTGTCGTTTCCTCAGTCAGAAATCACACCGCAGCTGAGAAGTTCCTCAAATAAAGATGTTGGATATTCGTTTTCATGGTTGAGATTTTTGGTTAGCTGAAATGAGCTAGACATATTGTTGGTAACGTATAACTACTCCACATATTTATTCCTTTACATTTGATATCCAAAATTTTACATTTCTCCTTTGTTCATGTGTTATTTCATCTTTATTGTGAGCGGAAATCATTTTGGGGATATTCAACATATGCCTTCAATCCCCTGCGAGGAGGTGTCACAACCCTATGATTTCAAATGGAAGGTGGGGTCGAGTGATCATGTGAGAAGGCACAAAATTATCTTTCTGATGATACTCCATTCACTTGAATGTACTTAAATAATTAATGCGAAAACGGCAATAAGAACATTACCCCAATGCTTTTGGTATTAATGAAAAATACCAATGAGTTTTGGGTATTAAGAATCAAACCATTCACAATTAGTGATAGGTTTCAATGTTCGTGATTTGTAAGGGTGCTTTGTAAAAAAGTTAACAAGTTGCTGAATTGATTTATTGAAAAGTTACGTCAACAAGAGTTGAAAATGTGATCAATTTTCTTCTATATAATATGAAAGATTTTGCTGAAATTAATTATTGGAATTTTGTTCTGATGGGGTTCCATGGTTGGTGTTCTCACATTACAGACGAATCAGGTAAAGACAAACTTCCAAACTTGGCAACGTGCGAATCATTTTATCGGGATGAATTTCCTCACACAAGAAAGCGGTAAAATTGGTACACAAATTCAGGATTCCTAGTAAATTTCAGGATTCTTTGAGGATTTCAGGTGAGATTCTGAGTTTCAACATGGATTGCCAAGATTTCTAGTGAATTTTGTACACCGAATCTCCGCAGTGAAACAGCCCTAGAAAAACTATTTTTATGAAAATGAAACTTCACAAATTCAACTCTTCCTGGAATGAAATAAACCATGTTTTATATTGAAGTTCAAATAATTTTCAAAAAAAAAATTTGATCAGTAACAACTGAGTAACGTTCGCCTGAATTATTTTCCTACACTCACCTGCAGTTTTTTCATCAAAAAAAGCAAACGATAAGTGGGGAATTCAATTGTAATGAAAAATTTCAACATTGAAGTGAAGTAATCCTGAAATGTTTGTATTTATTCTCATTCATTTATTCATTCCAATATTGTCAAAGTACATGACATTTGGACAGGTTACTGAAATTCTCAAATCCCAAAACTTATTTGTATACTTCATTAGTACCAAAATTATCGGGTTGATGTTCTCAACGCAGATTCTGCATAGAATTTTTGGGTAAATTTCAATAAAAAAGGTTTTTTATATATACAGATTCACACGAAAGTGAAGCCCTGTAATATTCAAAGAAAACCGCGTTATTCAAGGGAGAGGAGATACGAAGTATCATCAACTTTAAATTTTTGAAGTTTGTCAGCCTCGAGAAAAACTCCCCTCGGAAAGGAGTAGTGAAGTTCAACTATTCTATTGATAAAAGATCCTCGAGCAAGAGAGTTTCGACAGGTCTCCAAGCTCACAACAAAAGGGTGAGAATTCTGTACCCGCCAGGTTATCTGTGTTGATACTGCCAAGGGTAGAACGATTCACGACAATTCAGAAGAGCACTGACCTAGAAATATCTATAGAAGAGAGACAAGTCTCCTACCCTTCTTCGATGTACCAACAAAGTTAGCAGGTCCGTGAACGAATAATCACCAACAAGAGGGATTTTCTCTGAATAGAATCAACAAGTTTCGACGAATTATTGAAAAGATAATTTTATACCCATTCAGTTGACATATCACTAAACCCTCCTTTCCATTTGGAGGCAGAACTTTGAAATATGTGTAAAATTGTATCCCCTTCGAAAGCAAACTTTACGTATGCGAGTAGAAAAAAGAAGTTTGTACGAGTGCAACATAATTTCATTAACTATCTGTGAAAAATTAGAAAACGTTCACAATAAATTTTCAAAATGACGACAAGTGGCTTCCAAACATTTCAAAATCCGGGTATTTGGAGATACAGTTGTAGCCTTCCTTATTTCACTGGCATCTAACTCTTCAATGCACTTGATCACTCGTTGGCGCAGGTCTAGTTTACTGTGCACTGGTGTCACGTATACTTTTCTCTTCTAATCACCCCACAAGAAAGAAACAAGTGCCTGCTAGATCGGCCGATCTAGCCAATTCCACGGACCCGAACGTCTGAACCAGCGATCGTCGAATATTTCGAACAACTCCGTTGTTACTTACCTAGTGCAATGAACCGGTGCTCGATCCAGTTGATGCCAACTGCTACAATAGTCTTCTAATGACAGATTGTCCAAGAAGTCGTTCACAACTGACCTTAAAATTTGAAGATATTTCGCAGAATTCAACGATTAATCGTAAATAAGAAAACTTTTTCGGTTATTCTTCAGAAGGCAAAATACGTTGAAACGGAACTTTTCCTGATATCCCATTTCCTTGACAATATTTGTATTTCGATCAGCTCAAAAATGCTCGTTCCTATTATTAAAAATTCTTTCTCTGGAATATTTTGATTCGTCTGTCCAAATTATTTTTTTCAAGAAGTTAGGATCTTCTTGGGTGCGAATAAGGATTGTATCGCATAATTGTTCCCTATTTTGATGATCTTCTGGTTTTAGAGCTTGAACTTTTGTAAACTTGTATGGGTCCATGTTATGATTATGAAATTATGAAGGATCCTTCGAACAGAAGCACGATACAAGCCTAAATCATATTCGGCACTTCCAGTGGAAATAGGCCAAAACATTTATTATGTTGTCTTCATTTGAAGTTATAGGGTTCGGTAAATGTGGTTCCGTTTTCAATTTTGATCAATAATAAATGAAATTATTGTTATTATTGTGATCGTATAAACTTCTTTTTGTTCATTAGTTGTAGATCAGGATACGTTTCATTGAATTTTCTGCACGTTCTTGCTACAATTCCCCTCACATTTCCCATGAAGAATAAACAATTTCATGAGAACTTCGTTTGAATAGTTACTTATATATAATTTCATTGTACCATCATGACATTTAACAGCCACCTTAGATGAATATGAGAAAAAAAAATCGATTTTTTTTAGGAAATTGCTCCTATATCGGAATTCTGGCTATTTAGGTATAGGAACATGATATATCGATTCGAAGTGAATTTAATCATCTTTCAGGATATTTCATGATATATAGGGTGTACCATTCGAAAAAACGCACTTTCAACCCTTTTTGTATCTAGCAGTATGATCATGAATTTTGAACGACCCTGTATAACGCAGAACAAACTTCTTTCTACAGAATCAATATACATGATCTTGATGAACTGAACACAGAATTGCAACGTTTGAAGAAATCAAATATCGCAGAAATAAACATTCAATTCAAGCTATATTTTGGATAAAAAATATGCAAAATAATCAATATCTCGAAAACCGTTAGAGATAGTTATAGTTAGGAATGAGGCTAAAATAATCAGAAAGTAATAATAAGTTCAAAAATGCGGTGATATACAGGGTGTTCCATTTGACATAACAAAGATGCTGCTACTTTCTGGTACAAGCGGCAACGCTGCATTGCTGAAAATATTTTATATCGATAGATCAAGAGCAATTACTTGAGTAACCACATTTTCAAAATGATCTTATGTCCTGTTCTCCGTAAACGTCTAAGGTGCCATCGACCGTAAAAAATCAGTTGAAAATCTTGACGTTTGTCAGTTAAGAAATATGCCTTTCTACACTTACTTGAATTTTATTCAGCTTGTGGTAGGTTAACAACCCTAAGGAGTTGGAAATCATAAATACCTATGAAATCCAAGAATACATCGGAAAAAAATACCTCGCCAAAATATCGAGGAGTGAATGCATTCGTGGTAGGTCGGACTAACTATAGATCCATCGGAAAAAAGGTATGGTATTTAGTTTTATCATCATCGCTTATTAACTGCTTCACTTTTCTAGTCATAATAACCAAATGTGGACTTATACTTTTTCAGTTTCATATCCGCAAGTACTACAAGGCTATTGTCTGCCTGTATTCGGAGTATCAAAGAAGTAAAGTCGGCAACAGACGACGAGCGAAACTTATACTATATATTATAGCTTTGTAATGAAATAAGCCAGCAAAGGACGATAATATAAGATATTATATATTATAGCATCAATGCGCGGCGACATGCACTTTTCAAGTATCAAAGGAGTAAAGTCGGCAACGGACGACGAGCATATTATAGCTTTGTAATGAAATAAGCCAGCAAAGGACGATTATATAAGATATATATTATTATAGCATCAATGCGCGGCGACATGCACTTTTCAATGTAAAAGCGATATTTTCAAAATATGTGAGCTATTATATATTATGTATTATATTATAAATATATATATATATATATATATATATATATATACACTGGCCAGCAAAATTAACGCACCACTAAGATATTTTAATAAATAATTTTTATTTAATAAAGATTGCTACAAATTGTGTTGTTTTAATAAATTTTATCCTATTTTCAACCTTTTACAAAAATGTATAATGAAAAATTATAATGAAAAATGTAACTCCAAAAGAAAATAAGAAATAAACACACTTTATAAGAAATAAACAAATAAAAAAATCCACAAGAAGTAATTAATACCGGGTATTTCCGCCTCTATTTTGGATAACAGCTGCACAGCGATCATTCATGCTTACAATATAAGGCCTTATGTCATCGTGATCCAAGGCATTCCATATTTGAACCAGAACCCTTGCAAGTTGATCTAGAGTAGCGGGAGGGTTCGGAAGTTGCTCCAAATGTCTTAAAAGCAAAAGCAAACATTCTCAATTGGATTAAGATCCGGACTGTTTGCAGGCCACTCCATAGTTGCTATTCCAACCTCATTAAAATAATCTTGCACAATCCTGGCAACGTGCGGTCGGGCATTATCCTGCTGAAACAAAAATTGTTCACCAATATAGGGAGCAAATGGTACCACATGTTCTTGCAGGATGTCTTTCCCAATCCTCATCAAACCATTCAATATGCTCTCTGGCAAAATTCAATCTCGCTCTACGATGCGCAGGGGTTAAAGCAGGTCCTCGAGCAGGTATTCTTGGTCTTAGATCGCCTTCGGCAAGGCGTCGGCGCACGGTATCTGTTGAAATCCGGATCCTATCTGCTTCCTGTAGCTGTGCCTGCAGCAATCTTGCTGTTACGAACCGTTGTCTTAATGCAGAAAGTCTAATAAAACGGTCTTGGGCATTGGTTGTTATACGATTTCTGCCTTGACCAGGTCTTCTTGAGTGCTGACCCGTCTCCCTATACCGTTGAATCATACGGGAAACCGATGTGTGCGATACCCCAAACCTCTGACCAATTCTACGAAAACTCCATCCTTCTTCGAGTAAAACTACTGCCTGGGCACATTCCTCTACGGTTAAATTTCTTGATTCACGTTCCATAATAAACACTGTATCTGTACAAAAGCAAAGAATTATTGCAACTGAGAAAGTGTAAGAAAGCAAATCAAACAACCTTTAGAATGTTATTCTAAGTTTTATCGCAATTTCAAAAAAAAATTAAGATAAAATGAACGGACTTCGGAACAAAATACAGCTATATGTTTTTTAAGTCGATATACCATAGGCATTCAAAATATACTAATATATTTACGATGTGAGCTACATTTTTAAAATATATATATATATATATATATATATATATATATAAGGGATATGATTAATAAGACGACTGAAGTTACGAGATATATTGACAATGCCAAAATCAGCCAGAAACTTTTGATGCATTCTGCTTCAGTAGCAAACTTGAATTTCATTATGGGTAAAGATGATATTATAATCAGGACCACTCAAAAATATCAATATTCAACAAATTAACCTGAAAGAATGTCATATCCCAAAAATCACTTTCCGCTGAACACTCAAGACGGATTCCTCACCCCAACCAACACGTAGTATCAGGAAAACTGCCATATCTGATGAGAGTTTGGAATGTCCATGAATTGCTGTTGATAGTTAAGTGATTTGAAGTGACTTGAAAAAATTATTTCTCTCTCCGAGTGGGCTAGGCCCTTTTTCGTATTGTACTTTACTAGCAGCCGATTTGTTCGGGCTCTGTATATAGACTATATAGTATATATACAAAGGTTCGGGTTTGATTCTCGGTCACGGCAAAATATTTTCTAATGAGATTTATGGAATAGGCAATTGTTACCCATGAAATCAGGAAAAACTCATTCCGTTTCATTTGCTGAAAGTATCTTCATTTCATAATTCTGAAAAACACACTATCAGGTGTCATTTCTCGATTTCTCATTGGTACTACATAGGTTGATTTTTTTTTCAAATCAGAACCTTGTTTCTTCTACTTGAATTCAAATATAATAACAGTATTCTTGGCTAAATTAGCACACCCAGAAACATATATGTAATAACTTGACGATAAAACGTCTCGTAACATATCTATTTAAATTGTTCTAACATGTTTCCATCTATCAAATTGCTAACAAACAAATAAAAACGAGTTCCACTGAATAACCGACAACATGCGGCCTTTTAAACTTAATGATGATCTGGAAATTTTCCAACATGAGAAACACTCGAGTGGAAAATTTGGCAATATGCTCTCAGAATGTTGTGAATTTCTGTGAACATCTATGCTAATGATGAAAATCATCATGATATTTTTCATTTGGCAGAAATACCTCAGAATAACCCAGCTTAAGTAAAAATTTTTTTTGAAAACATGAAGAAAGAACATTTTGAGGAACTGATGTTGGTCTTTTTTTCCAAATAAACGTGAGAAGAATATAAAACTCCTAAAAAAGAAGTGATAACAGAAAATTTTCTGTGATATAGGCAAAGAAATGGCTGTATCAGATGCTCTCGTTTCTTTTGGAGAGTGAATCAAACGTCTATGAAAGATATGCACATATCGACCGAAAGTGTTTGCTAATTTTTCCGGTTCTTTTTCATGGAAGTTTGGTGATTTTTTACAAATCACTTTACCTCTACGAATTCCCAAACAATCCCTCAGGCCGATCATCAACTCTAGAAATTATGCAATCTACAGACTTGCAAAATTTCTGCTTTCGATCGTTCAGCCTGGTTCAGCCACTGATCCGATCGTGAAGAACTCCAGTCAAGTTATTTAAATCTTGAAATAAATCGAAACCATTTAATTTCGATGTAGAAAAGCTCTACACCAACGTCCTGTCAGAACCACTCGGGATCATCGACAATAAGAGAGAGTGGATCATAGTCTGAGAAGTAGAGCAACACTCCTAGTTAGAGGCAACATGGAGTTTCTGGAATGTTGCGATCAAAATTGCTGAACTGAACAGTATAAGAAATAATCTTAACATTAATGACCATTGCATTGGTGAGAATGTGCAAATGCGAGACCACACTACGAGGAGAAAATAGGAATAGGAATAGTGGAGTTCGTTTAGACAAATAATCACAAAATCAAATAGTTTGAAGCCGTGATTTTACACAGGGAGGAACACTGGTTGAAAAAGAATTCAAGGAAGCCGCCTTTATCTACATAAACGATGCATTCAATCACCAGCACATGAACAAACTTCGGCTCACCAAAAAAAAGCTTCGCTCCAATCATGCGTTCCCGCTTAAACGTATCAGCGCTATAAGTACATCAGTAGCACCTCTTCCTCCTCCATGAGGTCTTCGACCTATATATCACATCCCCAAAAACTGTCGGTCGACACCCAAAGACTACCAGTAATAGTATGATACTCTAGTTCACATGTACAATTTTATTCAAAAATTTTTTCACATATACAATTTTATTCCAAAATCTCCGAAGACTTGGATCAAGGTGTAATTCGATTCGTATTGTCACGTAAAAAGTTTGAGGAAAAGTTCGGAAAAGGCGTTGAAAAAGATTACACAAAAGTTATAAACAAATTAGTAAAAAAATGAGGGTTGTGTTTTTGAATATCTCGAAAAATATTCGAAACATTAGAAGATCCAACAAACCATCAAATTTGCTAAAAAAATGTTCCGACTCACGAAGCTGTACCTCTATTATTTATAATTTTCACAGAGCCCTGAAACTAGAGCCAAAAACGGGAAGTCTGGCTATGCGTGCAGTGCGTCAATCTGAGACAGCAACAAAAAAAAATTTAAACATATTAAATACGGAAATTAAGGAATGAAAGAATTCATGTAGTTTTGGAATAAATCAATGAAAAATACTCCGCAGTTAAATTTTTTTTATCCCAATTCTCCATAAATTATGCACCTTTTATTCGATAATTTTGTATTGTTGAAGAATACTGCCAACCAATACTGGAAGACGACAATGAGGAAGTTCAAGAAACACCAGGACAAGAAAATATAGCAGAAACCGTTGATGATGGGCTGCCGGCACAAAAACGATCCAAAAGATTGCGAAAGAATAGTCGAAGTTAATTTCAAACATTAATTTGTTGACTGTACATACTATAATTGAATAAATTCAAAAATAATATTCATATAAATTTTGATTTCCTTAATATAATTCCTTATTATGATTTTATTAGATCTATTCGACTATATTTCTAAAAAAACTTCATAACAATTAAAAATTAAATAGTTAATGAAAAAATCCCACTTAGCCAATAATGAAAGATAAAAATAAAATAAAAATATTTGTGCATTGATAAGACTTGGATTTTTTTAAAAAACAATAGTTAATAATTGGATAAATAATAGAGCTAGAACTGAATTGAAAAGCTGAAATTGTAAATGAATTATTGATAAACAAAAAATAATTGAAGCATTATTGCCATATCCGAGTTATTATGATTTTAAAAACAAAAGAGCGGATGAAAAAGTCAAGTTTCAAGGCACAATAATATAAAAAGCCCCATAAAAAACAGAAGAGAAGATTAAAAAAACATACATGGCTACTTTTATTACATAATTGAGTATTGAAAAAAATGGAAAATAATTATTTATTTATTAATTTTTTTTAAATAAAGAAATGAAAAACGAAATATATTTTTTTAAATCTCGAAGTACACTAGAATTTATGATTTTGAGAAAAAAAGGGGTCATTCCTCAATTTTCTATTGTTTAAATGTTTTTTTGTTCCTGTGTCAGATTGGCGCACAGCAAAGCGCGCGAGAGCTAGAATACCCGTTATTGGTTCTAGTTTCAGGGCTCTGTAAAAATTATAAAAATTGCATATTATCAAGAAAAAATAGTAGATGTGATCTAGACATAGGAGCTAGCTAGCAACGTTTTCGAGAGAGAATTCTAGGTCAGCTGATTTTTTATTATGTCGTCCTTTAGCTCTTTCAGTTAAAGTCTGAACCACCTGGTTGGCGGTAGCGGTTGCGTTCATTAGTGCGCATCTTACCTGTACAGGTAAAAGTCCAAAATTTCAAAAGAATTTTAAGAAGCGTGATTCTCAATTTTTTTGCTTTGGATAGATTTACTAGAAATACATTCTTAATTGCCTGACCTTTTCATCACTGCTAACTATGTGCCATACGCGATCTACTTTAATAAAAAAATCAAAATATCTTAGTAAGTCGATAATTTTAATATTTTTATATATGTTATTGAAGGATGAAACATAAAATCAATTTGGAAGACATTTATTCAATTCGAAGAATTATTGTTTGGATGTTTGCTTCTTCAAATAAAAAAAACTTTTTGATTCGGAGAAGAAAGAGCCAAAAAATAATCAAACTTCAAAGCTTCAAATCAAACCACAATTAAACCACGATCGGGCCTATTACTAATCAACAAATCAAGGAAGGAATCAATTGCGACTGTCAGAAAAACTGAATAGAATTTGACATTTTCATATTTCGTAGATATCATCTCATAAATATCAGCTTCCTGGAATTCAAGCCTTGACTTCGAGCAATGTTATAACCGATCAGTTTCTGGACTCGTTTCGTACATAAACATATTTAAATATGTTTAGGAATTCTCCTGTCAACAAGCCGAAGGCCACTATTCCTTTTTAGTTGAACGCTTTTTGCGATTGCGACGAACAATTTTTTAGACATGTCCATATAAAGCTGTATCAATTTTTTATTACTACTCCGAGAATCAACAGTATAAAACAAAGTCACGCTCGAGTGGATATGATTTGAAATTGAAAAATCACGTATATCAAGTGTCAGTTTCCCATGTCGAATTTTGTATCGGCTTCGGACGCAAAAATTCATAAAAAGCTTAGCCTTACACGAACTAATTCCCGAATTTTTTAGACTGGGTAATAGAATGAAAATTGAAAGTATTACATTTCAGTACTAGCTAGTAGATGAAAACACTTGCCAGCAGTAAATAGCACAATGAAAGATCGTTTTACGTTACAACAATCAATCTTCCATCAACCATTGCTAAAATAAATGATAAAGGCTAGGATTTAATCTTGAGTTTTGGTTCGTTTCATTTCCCTTTCATTTCATTTGGTGCCGCGGTAAAGAGCTCGCGCTCTCATCTGGACGACCCAAGTTCAAATCCTGGAAGTGTCAGATTTATTCGAATTCGGTATTTTCGGCCCAGTCACGAAGTCGAACCCTAATACTGAAAACCATGAAAGAATTTCAGAAATAATATAGTTGATCCCAGTGGTATTGTTTCGAACGTCGCGTTGTCTCTATCCTCTATTGGAACCTATTAAAAACTCGATATCTCGAACAATTATTGAACCAATGTAAAAGTAATAAATCTAAGTGAGAAAATATACAGTTGATAAAACAAAAATCTGAGAATAAACTATTTTCAACAATAGAATCATTTTTTTTAATTTACATTCATTCTATTCTTTCTATTCTACACATACTTCTACATATAATTCCCAATAATGATGTATCATTCCAGATTAGCATTCCATTGAAATAGCTCATGTAAATTGAAATATTCAATTAAATTCAAATCAAGACCATACATGTTCGAACCAACACTCGACGTATCAATATATTGTGCAACTAGAGAGGAAAGTAGTCGTAGAAAATATTATATTATGCAACGATCGTGTAATGATGGTTATTAATACATGAGCATAAACCGGGATACGAAACGAGCCGAAGATGAGTTTCGTATGGTTCATGCGAGTGTATTAATAACCATTACATGAGAGTTGCATACGCTATTTTATCTACACCCAATAAATAATGAAGAACTGAAAATATTATATTATTAGGTATTTATATTGAACCCAATAATAGTAGGTAATCAATCGTATTTCTTTGAAAAATTCTACAAAATTATAATTAATGGTATAACCACGGAAAATACAACAATGAGAAATGAAAAGAAGAAAAAAATTAAAATAAACTTCTGCCGAGGTCAGGAATTGAACCCGGACGTAACTGACCACAGCCGGCGCCATTGACCACTCGGACACGAGAGCTCATATAATTTGGTTGAAACTGAAAACATGTGTTGCATTTGTCAAATGAAAAATATAATCCTTTCGATTGTATTTTTTTCTTGTCTAAGACATCTGTGAAGGATCGCTGGCAATTCTTCTATATCACTGCTACTGATTTTGACTTGACAAACGTCAAAATGCAAAGCTTGCACATCATGCTCGATTGAAAAATAATGGGTTTCTATTGGTTGAAAATCTGTATCGTAATGGATTTCATTATAAAACGGGTTGTGGGCATATAAGTGTATTATTAGAGTACGGGTGTAGATAATAGTATATTGTGCAACGAGCAAGAAATGATAGTCATTTCCAACGAGTATATGATTCACGAGTGAATTAAACGAGTGTGAAATAAGCATTCCATGCGAGTTATACAATATACTTTTTCTACAGCTATAACAGGCTAATAGCGAAGGGCTTCAGCAAATAACATAAACTTCAGATGAATGTCATTCGAAATTTCCATTCAGCCAAAATTAAGTAAGTGAATAGAGCTTTTCATTGCTTGAAATTTGGCATTCAATGGGAAACGAAACTTTTCTTAGAGATCAATTACCCTAAAACTCAACTGTTATTTTTATACACGACGCGCGTTTCGCTAACAAAGTTGGCATCTTCAGGAGAAAAAAATGAAACTGAATCTGAAGCCTAGGGTTAGATGTTTATATACGGCCGATATGGACATTTTTGTCACAACTACTTATTCCAATTGATTTCTCGACAATAAACTACTTTTTGATTATTCTGATTAATTTATCGAGAATAGATTGAAAAGCGGACTGATAGAGATAGGTCCTCTGTCACCATTCATGCTGTTTTTACATTTCCCTATTTCTAGACTCTATAAGCATCGAGTACTCTTGTGTCATGCACATGCTTGTTCAGTTTCTGGATGCTTTTACCAATTTTGTGGTCATTGTCTAGAGAGTGTTGAGCGACACTGGATTTTTGTACCCTTCCGTATTTCATGTGTGCAAAATTCTCTTCGAAATGCTAATAGCTCGTCTTCTCTGGTTGATGTATTTGTTGTTGCAACTCATTTCGTAAATCCCCGACTTTTCTGTGTTTTCTAATTTATCTTTTGGGTTACCAAGCTGTTCTAATTCGAAAGAAGTTTTATATGCAACTTTCATATTCACTTTATCGAATATCTGTTGGAGTCTTCTAGTGTATTGAGGTTCATATGGGATTACTAAAATTTTTATCACTCTCATCTTTATGAAAAGTAGAAGATTCACGAAGTGTTTTCCTAAATTTACATTTTCTAATTATCTTATCAACTATTTCTGGGTTAAAACCGTTCACTTCAGCTAGGTACCTCATCACTCTCCTCTCATTGTCGTACTTATTTTTTTTTTGAAGATCGACAAGGAATTGCAACTGCCCTAAAATGACTCAGGGGGTCCATAAAACCATCGTACAAAGTGGTGTTCCTTAATCATTTTTTGCAAAGTCAAAGCTATATTTGGTAGTTAACATCCCCACTACTAGTCGAACTCTTCCAGCAGAAGGGGGTGGCTTACAGTGTCAAATGCTTTGGTTAGATCTATAAACACAGACAAGTTTGGCATACTTTTATCCAGAGCACAGTACATATCATCAGTCAAACAAAGATTAGCATTCTCAGTGGATACCTTTTCTTTGAACCCGAACTGCCTGTGAGATAATTTGGAAGCGTTACAGATATGCTACTACAATAACTTTTTCAAATATTTTTCTGAAATTTGTTGTGAGAGATATTGGTCTATAGTTGCTAGCCAAATCATAATC
Organism: Zygogramma bicolorata; assembly: GCA_032362365.1. Taxonomy (NCBI): domain Eukaryota; kingdom Metazoa; phylum Arthropoda; class Insecta; order Coleoptera; family Chrysomelidae; genus Zygogramma; species Zygogramma bicolorata. Next base: position 10,758 of record JAVJAQ010001095.1, on the reverse strand, counting down.
ACTTGAATATCGGAAAAATTATTACATCTTTGAATGCTGAAGGACAGCAACCAAGTGACAGATATTCTCTTCAACGTTTCTGATTTCGAACCATCGTAACCTGGTGGTTTATTATTTTTCAATTCACTAATGATTTTGATTTCTTGAGATCAGATTTGGTATTGCCGACATTGATATTTTCCGCTAACTCCCCATACTTTGACTGATTGAAGTGAAGCGTTTGTTTACCACGGTGTTTTTTTTTGTGAAAATTTTATTTGATCTTTAAGCATCGGTACATTGATTAACCTTATTTATATATTTGTATGAGAATCTCAAGAGTGGAGTATTTTAGTATCAGTCTTCATCCAGAATGATCAGAAGATAGTTGTGTGAATAAAATGTCTTCAAGAAAGTATTTGTCTGTGAATGAATTGAAAGCATCTTAAGAGGAGGTTATAGATGAGTAGGAGAGAGGTATGTGAAATTTACTTACTTTGCGTTTCATGTGCTTTGTCATGTTCTGTTTATTCTCAAATTCGAAATTCGCTAATTACAACAGGAATTCAATTTTAGATCGCCCAGTCGATGTTGTGTATGTTCATCCAGAGGAAGATTTACTCACTGATGAAGAAACTATTGACGAAGAATCTCCTCTGCCCAAAAGTAGTATTGAATGCGTTGATATTGCTGGGGCATACGACATACATGTACATGAGTATGATATTGATTGTGACGAAACAAATAAGGATCAAAATGACTCATCAGATAAAGGAAATCTTACCTTGAAACGAGCGAATTCTAATCGATCGGATGATGAACCTCTATGGACTAAGGGAAAAATTCGATTCACTCATGGCCCAACAAATACTGAAAAAAGTGATGAAGAACGTATCGAATGTGATCTAGCAGGTAAAAGTCCCTTGGATATATTTCATTTCCATATCAAGTATGCCAATGAAAACAGATCGAGTTTATACTCAAAGAAATGTTTGTCAACCTATTGATGAACTGTCATGATGGAATTGAGCATAATATAGTTTCACATGAGAGTAAAGCCCGTAGGAGGTGCAGTGTGTAAAAGCCATAAAATATACATCTGCAGCAAATGTAATGTCCATTTCACAAGTTCTTGCTTCTCAAAATACCACCAGAAATCATAGTACCCCTGGTTCGTTAATGCATCAAACTGATATATTTGAAACACAATTTCATTTTATTGTAGTATATTTTGAACTCAAATTGTTTTTTTTATTTCGAACAATCTTTTATAGAAAATATGTGATTTTTCTGGACTTTTAATGGCCTTCAAATTGAATGAACCTGTGGCAGACCACGAATATTCTGATATAATGCGTATCCTTGATATCAGATCCTTATCTAAAATGGGAACGGACCGTGCTCTGATTTTCGTATATAAATCCATCAATGGTCCTTCTTGAAGAAAATAAACTTAAATGTGCCAAATAGATTCCTGCGTAGTCAATGCTCATTTCATATTTCGTTCCACATAACGAACTGTGGGAAACACTCACCAATAGAGAGAAAACTCAAGGTTATAGATGACAACAGCCTGGAAATGTGTCGATGCTCATTGAATATATTCGGAAAAACTATAAAAAATATTATTCCTGCCAAGATGTAACCACTGGAATTCTTTATCCCAGTTATTTACTTACTATATATAACGTTATAACTGTTTGTGTTGAGTGAGATTATCAGTTTATCAATATTTGCTACACGTTTTTATTTTATACATTATATATATATATATATATATATATATATATATATATATATTCACACAAATGAAAAATAAGTGAATAACAAAACAAATGATCTTCAGCGCAGATATAACCAGAAACTCACATTTGCCCTGTTCGGATACAGTCAGAATGCATTGTTTCATTGCTGCTTTCTCCTTTGAGATGTACGTTAATGGTTAATGCATGTCCGTCTCGATGTTCGCAAAAATGTACATAAAAATGCAAGAGTTTCTTATTCAGAAACCGTCCCCGAAACAATCAGGTTTCTCTAAAGAAAATATTGTTTAAAGCGAATTGTTCTCGATGGCATCTTGATTTTACACGGACCCAATTTTGTGTAGTACACAATGGGTCGAATTGTAACTGAACAGTCACATGAACTGGACAGCCTCACTCACACAGGTAGAAAAGAAGAGTAGAAAAATTAGATTAGCATAGATTTCTCGAACGAAATTGTCCAGAACATAAATTTTGGTATATGTGTCACACTACGTTCAATCAAAATTTCGATATGAATAAACGATTAACCAATTACTTCAAAATCTCAAGTAATCGATAGGGATTTTCATTATGAATCTCATAATCATCCTAGAAGGTTAAAGGAGTAGATGTGGTAGTGAATTGCTTTCTGAAAAAAATTGCTTCATTTATCAAGGTTGAATCATAAATTTTTCGAGTTTTTTCTCCTGTGAAATAAAAAAAGACTGAATTCTGATAGTATCTGTTTTTAGGGCCAATTGGTATATTTGCCCCGATATGTAACTACCATATTTCAAAGAAGCAATATTGACTGAAAAAATGGATAGTCAAGTTTGCCTTTTCTTTTCCAGAGGAGAGAAAACCCCAAAAACCTCAAATAACATTCAAACAATATTCAGATTTTACAATATCAATCAAAACCGAACTTTGAATTGATTAAACCTCATTGCAGACCTCAAGTCATTCATCATACCTGAGAGTCTAGCAAACAAGTCGAAAAACAGGAAACCTGTTGATAGCGGTTCCTGAAAATACGATCTAGGGCTCATTAGATTCGAACTGACACGTTAAAAATATCCAAGTGAGATAGTGTCCTTGACGAAAATACTACCTGGAAACCGCGTGTGCCATCCCGTTCAGAACAATCCGTAGTTTATTCCCACCATGTCCTACTCGAAAATGCCATTATTTAGATTTTTTATTGTAAAATGGAAACTATTTAGGCAGTGTTAACGGTGCAAAGAGATGAACTGAAGAGAATTGAATTCCGAAGAGAATTACGGGTTCAAAGTTCCGATCGGATAATTAGAACCGGAGAAAAGCTGGAAAAAGCGGAAAATTGTTTTTTCTTTCAAATTCATAACTCTGCCATTTTTCAATATTTAGAACAGAAACTTTGCACGATAGTAGCTATTGATGTGCACTTCGTGTGTGGATTCAGTGGGATTGATAGTTTTCGCAAAATCCTCATTTTCGCGGAGAGCTGGATGCGTTTGAGGTCGTCCGATTGAAATTTAAAAAATAGATTTGGAAAGTAGACGTGAACAGTAACAAAACGTAGGTATATTCTAATTTTTCGATGAAACGCGTTTAAGTGTGTTCAAAACTACTTAATAAGAACATGAGGGAAAACAGACGACCGCGAGTCAGAGGTCGAGTGGTGGGGGACTGTGCGAATCGAGGAGAAAGCTACGAGCTCTCAGCGATTAGTGAGGACCTTTGGCGTTCGCAGCGAATACGTTTCTCCTCGATCCCACCACACGACCGCTCACTCGCGGTTGCCTCAATATTGAAAAATGGTTATGTTATGAATTTAAAAAACCCAATTTTCCGGTTTTTCCCGCTTTTCTTCGGTTCTAATTATCCGATCGGATCGTTTGATCCGTCATTCTCTTCGAAATTCAATCCTCTACAGTTCATCTCCTTGCACCGTTAACACTGCTTCAAGAGTTTCCATTTTACAATTAAAAAACTAAAAAAAGACGATTTTTTGTTGATTATTGTTCATAACAGATTAAAAAATGGGACTTTCGAGTACATGGTGGGAATAAACTACGGACTGTCCTGCACGGGATGGCAAGGGCGGCTTCCACGTAGTAATTTTGTCCAGAAAGCAATCCTTTGTGGCTCTATTGCTTGGAGATTGCCATCTACCGGCAGTGAGCTGTCAAAAAGAGTGGGTACAATAATCCGGGAACAGTTTTAGCCGTATTCGGGTTCGCAATAAATACTGTTCTAGGACAGTCAAAAATAGTCACCCACCCAATTAATGCAGATATATTCGCGACAAACCCTTCACGCCTCAACAGTCCAACAATTTCGAACCGTTCCTGAACTGTTTCTGTTGTGAACCCGAATACATTTGATTTCGTGTTGAAAATGACGCCAGCGAATCGCTTAATGGGCCCCTATATGCAACCGAACGTGTCACGTAAAATAATGGTTTTCGAAGGGGAAATATCGATTTGAAAATTCTGAAAAAATACTGTGCCATCTAGAAACATGAAGGTAGAATGTGCAGTTGAAATGGTATAGAATTTTACAGTTCAAATATTGAAATGTTGAAATGTAAAATAGATTGACCGAAAGCAAGACCGAAAGCCATGAAAAATGTTTATCTTCGTGGAGATCTCGCAGGAAGTACACTTCAGATGACTTTAAAGACCCGTTGCTTATATAAGAATAGATAGATAGGTAGATCTTCATTTTCAACAGGTATGCACCCTATTACAGGAAAAGTAGTGAAAATTCTTGAAATAACAAATCAATATTAATGCTAATAATGAATTGATAAATCGAAAACAGAGGCTGAAAAAAAAAGTAATTTCTTTTTGAGTATTCAAAAATACTATACAATAACATGAATTTCAGATTGTCGATGCAACTCGTTTAAATGAATTTTATATGCAAAGAGATCAATTAAATGGAAAGAAAATGGCCAACAAAATAGTTTTTCAACCTCCACTCTTTCCACAAACAATACCCAAGTTTCTGAAGCTCAATTACATCGTTTCGAAATAATGTTTTTGTCATTTGAAATATATCAGGAATATAATTATTTTTTCCAAAAAAAAAATTACTCAAAAATTTCTCTATTGGTCACAATGATTTTTTTGAAAGTAATGATTTTTTATTCTCTGTAAAATAAACAACAGTTTCTTTCTGGTTTACATTTCATTTGTTTGATTCTTTAATAATTTGTTTGAAATGATTTTGTAATGTTTTTTTTTTCTATATATGGAATAAAATTTCAAAAACAACCGTATACTTCGATATATCAAAAAAAAAAAATTTTTTATTTATTGCACATCGTTGAATTTTGTTTATGCACAATAGGCAATGTTTTTCCAGTTAATACCCACCCTTTGTTTTCTGAACATTCAGATACATCACTATAACCATTCATTACTTCTTTCGTGAAGGATCGATTACTCCTCAAAATGCTTGTGTGCTCGAATCTGAATTTATAATTATTCATCGATTGCGTGCATTTGTTTACCAAAATTTGTGATTTCCTGACTTTTGTGATCGTATTACTGGGACCATTATCAAAAGACTTCCTGTTTTACATCTCGTGAGCTAGATTATCGAGGAACCACAATTTATTCTTATCGATTTTGTTGCTCCGACGAAATATTGTTCAACAATAGCGGTAGTTTCTTACGAGTAAATCCCTACCACTTTCATTACCTCTTGAACTTATTTTTTTCATCACCAGATCACGACAAAAAGTATGCAAACTGTTATTGCGTCTCGCGAAAGAAAAGTCTTATGGTGAAAAATGATATTAATTCGGAAGAAAGGTGATGAAGGTGGAATTAGTTGTAGAAGTGATTTGGTGGATGAAATCATGTGCTAACTATCAATATGTCGTTCATTATGCAAACAAGAAGGAAGAAAATGCCCTTTTTCCGACTTCGGAGGGCTATATCTTCGAAACGGAAGAAGAGCTCCGAACTTTGACTTCAGATTCGTTTCCAGCAGCTCATAATACGTAAGATGGTTCAAATATTTTTGCAAAAGGCTCGGGTGACCGGATAACAGGCTTTCACCGAAAAAAGTTGCAGTAAATATCACACAACAAATACATGAATTCCGTACGAGGTTGAATTCCAAAACAGTATGCAAAGAAAAGTTCCTTGGCATCCAGACTCTTTCATGATTATTTTGAATGCGGATCACTGCCTCGAAAGCAATGCTAATCTAATTTGAATGACATACATGCTAAGAACGCCAACTGGAAAATAGTTTTTTAGTCCGCTCGCCAAGCAGATAGAGGAGTGAATATGTACAATTCACGTTCTGCTGAGAGGAGAATATTCCTAATTGCCGACCATTTGAAGTATGTATAAAGCTCTCTATATCCAAGAAGCAATATAATCATGTTGTATAAGGAGGAGCTTCTTCACTGTGTGTATCTTTCGAGAAATTATAAAAGAACCATTCTTGAGAAATCGATGTTATATTTTGATTTGACCATTAATTCAGTGGAGAAGTCGTTAAAGTTTTGTGTATTCTCATATTTAAAAAAAAATGCGAAAGCAAGAAAAACTGACGAGCCTATTTTATTAAAGTCCATCGTCTAATGGCGTTTCTCGTAACTTACTCACATGGAATTGAACAGCTTAAAGTCAACGACTAGAAATTAATTTATGTTATGTTATTCATCGACGAATTCTCAGGAACGAGAGTAGATAAAGATTCCGTATTAGATAATAAATTATGGTCAATGGACGTTATGTTCATTTTGTTTATGGTTCAATCAAACCTAGTTGTAGGTTTTTCGTATCCATTTTTATTAATTTTTTAGGTCCACCCTTCTTCAGGGTAACCGATCTATTTTTCCTAATTATTCATTCATTACTTGAGAAAACATATGAGTAAAACTCGAAAGAACTTTCAAAACCACGATCATGTGCCTTACTATTCAAGATTGCGAAAGGAATAAAATATAATATGATTTACTTAAAGATTACTTGACAACAGTTGCAGAATGGTTTATACTTCTTCACTTATAATATATGTGGATGAAACTTTGCTATGAATATTTACGTTGCTTTTCTGAAATATAATGTATTACAATTTTTCTCATTTCCAGCGCGGTTGACTGAACAAGTAGAATTCCTCCACCCTACAACTGTGAGTCAGAACCCGTTTCTTTACGAGAAAGGTCAAACTCCGGAGTTTCTGCGCCAGGTAGGTTGTTTCTGGAGGCGTATCGAAAGCTTCGAAAACCTTCAAGTGAATACAAATTAACATCCTCTAATCGATCTATCTAAACGATCTCTGATACTATCTTTGAAGATCAAAGCTTTACGTTTACGTTCGATCCTGGAGATATAAAAAAGTGAGGCATTCAATTGTCAGAGACAAGTGTCACTGTTGTCAGTCTATGAAAGTATAAAAATGTCGAGAAAAATGTATCATCATTACAAAGTGAAATCTGAGGTTGTGTTTATGGAGATATGGAATTCATAATCGTCAACAAATCCAGGCCCAGCTCGAAAAGAATTGTAGTATACCGACAGACATGTGGCCAGCTGGGTGAGCAACATTCTTGAGTAGAGTTTTTTCTTTGATCATGCGGTGTATACGGTAAACATTTCTGTCTGCCAAAATAGATCGTGATCAACTATTTCGAAAATTTAGTATTTGCGCATTGGTTCGCAGCATGGTGCTTCAAAAAAAAATGCTGAAGCGAAACTGTAAAGTTGACAAGAAATGGAAACAAAATATACATATTCAAAACGTATATTTGACTAACAATCCTACACAAAGCAATTGGCGCTTCACACAGCTATTCACGCTTTCAACACATAGTCGATAATCGACAATAGAAGCAAGCTCACTCACTTCATATACTATTGGTACCGGGGTCTTTACAACTTCATTCATTCAGAAAATAACAAGGTTTATTCTACTAGTGATCCCACGAAGTGTATTCTGTACAATAAAGAACAAGGGATTGCTAGCACACCCCTTAGGGCGATTGTGAGGGGTGACGATCGCGGGACATGAAATCAATTTCTGATGATATTCATTCATCCTCATGACAACTAGCGTGATCTTTATCGTTATTGAGAAGAAAGGAAAAAAACGTCAAGAACGCACTATAGTAGCGCGCACCCCAATACCACGTTCCCAATTCTTTTCGAATTCCAATCAGTATCAAACATTTTAGTAAGCTGATAACTACAGCGACTTTATAGTAAACTATGGTACAACGTTTTTTACTGAAACTAAGTGCTCCTGAGATCATAGAACTTGAGGACAAAAATTATAAAAGAACTAACTATATGGTAACATAGGTGTGGTTTCCCATCGAGTTCCTTCATATATTTGAGGCCAAGCGACGGTCACCTTACATTTAAATGAGTGACAAGAAGTTTGGACGGAATTTGATTTATATTCGATCATGTAGGGAATCGCATATTATAAAGTAAGACCTTATAAAACCTTGGCTAGACTTTTGAGGGCTTCTTTATAGGTATGGGAAATGCAATATGTGGACGGTGGGGAATTTTGAACAAAACATAAAATGCATCAACACACCAATACCTATTATGATTCTGAAATAACAAATCAAATTTCAATAGACACCGGTACGGGATACTTGTCGATATTGAACATTATGTTATTGCTTTGAATGGAAAAATAACTTGTATGGGTAGGATGGAAAGAAAATCATATGTTTGCAGACTTTTATTCATAAGCAATAAAAAATTTCACTACACCACTACGTTTATCAGCAGTTGGCGCCAACTGTTGTTTACATTATTCTAGGTGTGATATAATGAAAACAGCGTCTGCAAATTTTAATGACCGACAATATCAAATGAAAACTGTATTCTCTACATTGACGATAACACTTTCAATGAAATAAATGCAAAATAGATGTTCATTGAAAGTATCTCAATCTGGGATCAAAGCAGAATAATCAATAACTTGGAAAAGCTGTGAATTTCGTCAAAGTATTATTTGAGAATGGACTGGACCACATCGGACAACATTTTTATTACTTCAGGGGTGGATAGCTTCACGCTTTCTGCAAACATATCCACACTCATAAACTCTGGTGGCAAATGGGCATGGATGCAAAAACATTCTTCTTCAAAAAAGAATGAAACATGGCCTACCCTATTACTGCGAGTATATCTGATCACTCAGAAAATCATTCTCATTATAATGATTTTATAAAAAGATGGACAAAAATAATGGAAAGTGTTGAAACATAGGTCTGCATAGACCACATGACGCTACTGCAGTACCAAGTAATGAAACTCCAATAAAAACGTTATCAGTATGAATCGATTTTTTCATAACTGAAATAATTTCTCCATATAGACCCACTTCCGGGTCATTATCATCATCGACCTATTCGCACGGAGATGGGAGAATCATCTTCGTAACGACCATTCGTCGCCGTCATTAAAATTAGTGTTGGCGTCTTTCTGCAAGTCGTCTCCCATAGACCAGGAAATCAATTATCAAGTTGTGATTTATTATTTATTCATTTTATTACCAAATTCGATCATCCTTTTTACTTGTTTTTCTGTAGGAATATGCGAAATATCAACAGTTTTTTTTGAAATACGCAACTACCCAGAAATTATTGAAGTCAACAACCTTACAAAATATCTGTGCAGTGAAAATTGATAAAGAATTTCGTACAACACAATGATTCTCTGTCTAACCAAACTATCGTGCATAGATATACTAATTCTATGGACGATCACCAAACCAAGAATTTTTAGTTACTTTTAGCAATATTCGTGTGACGTCACTCGTAGCTAAGAGGGCGCTATCAACATTTTGTGAAGAAAGGGTATTGTGGTGTTTGTTCATGAGGTCTTTCAATTCTCTATCAAACAGTTGTTCACTTTTGAGAATCGGACTAGTCGATTTTGAGTTTCTGGGGGTTAGTCACTCTGAATAACTCAATAACCCGTTTCAGTGAAATAGTACCGCCTAATTCTGGTACAAGTTTTCATAGAGGAGAAGAGCCAGGGCCCTGGCCCTCGGGAGACGGGGGGATACACCTGAATTATCAAATAACTCGTTTCAATGAAATAGTACCGGATTCTAATTTAAGTAAATGTTTATATAGAGAAAAAGAAGCCTTATGGCACTTTACCTATAGTTTTGTGAGGACTCGAGAGGGGCTGATGGGGGGTGGTCATTCTGAATGATTGAATAACTCGTTTCAATGAAATAATACTACCGCATTCTGATTTCGGTACATGTTTTTATAGAGGAAAAGAAGCCTGATGGCACATTACATCCAGTTTGTAAGGCCTCGAAGGGAGCTGGTGCCAACAGAGGTACAAGAGTACTCTATTGTGTGTGTTCTGCAATCTCCATCCCACCAAGAGCTCAAGAGACTATTCTTTCCTAGCGAAACGATATCTTGTCTGGTATTATCCTGGTGAGTGAAGTTTTTTTCGAGTAGCTTTCTATTTTGCTTTGTGTAGATATTTCCTATGTTTGCTATCATGGTATTTTACCAGATAAACTTCAGAGATATGGAATGAGGGGCATTCCCCACCATTGGTTGCACAGCTTTCCCGATTCAAGAAGTCATCAAGGCTCTGTTTTGGGACCTATTATTTTTGTTATTATTACTTATAATTATTGTTATTATACCTGAATGATTTCCATAACTTATCAGTTCAGTTTAGTCTTGATTTATTTGTTTGTCTGATTAGATTTTGTTTTACTCACCTGTATTGATGAATCCAATACAATGTTGAATTGTCAAATGGAAAATAAAATATCATTATTATTTTTTAAAGATAAAATTTTCATAAACGAATTGAGCAAGAAAAAGTGATTTCTATGTTGCCCAGTGCCCGTCGTTCAATATAGGCAGAAGCGTAGCTTTCTTCTTTTTCGTGAATGGATCAAACGTCTTCGAATGAATTTACAGGTAGGTACCTATCAACATAGAGTGTGAAGAGGAAATACTCAAGTTTCGATTGGAAGTCACCTCGACAAATAGATATCTTCGATTGCTTCACCTAATATTGTCGAATAT